>WSTH01000109.1:0-40188 GCA_019616345.1 Ceratobasidium sp. 395 | reverse complement strand
TAATTTGGCTGACAAGTTCCTCCAGAGCGGGCTTCCACTTGTTCTATTCAGGGGGTTAGGGGTTTGTCTTGCTATTCCACGTTCGAATAACAAACCTTTGTACGTTCAACTCGGGAATTGAGCTTGTTGGTCTTCTTCTCTTGGTTTTCGACTTTACTTTTCAAATTAGAAATCTACGAGCAAAACGGGTCAAGACCAAGCCATGCAGATGATATTGTGCTGTGCGTACCTGGGTAGCTCTAGCTTCGTACTATTTCCAAAACATGTTCATCTCAATAAGACTCATACAAATTACCAACACGACTCACCTGTCGGATCACGTCGTGATTCATAGGTGCATTGAGCTCGAGTTCGGCTTGTTTTGTAGCTAAATCGTTCTCCACTTCTGTGACAGGCGGAGGATCACCTTTAGCCCGCTACGAGGTGTAATTGATTTAGTTGACAGAAGACTATGGTCGAAAATGGTACGCACATAGTTCTCCTCAAACTCTTCCCTCATCTCGTTGCTCACTTGCTCCATCCTCGCCTTGGTAATTTCCAGGTGCTTCTTACTCGTAGATTTGGCACGTTGGAATTCCTCATCGGCTGGGACCAAAAGTTAGATTCATACTCAGAAACAATAGATAAATAGGCCAACCTCTCTCGTAATCCCGTTTAACACGCTGAACCTCCTGCTCGTAGGTCGACAATAGTTTTTCCACTGCGCTCGAGTTTGCAACGGCCTGCTGATGTTTCAAGGCTATGGCTGTCGCTTGGACCTGAGCCTCGTGGAGTTTGTGGAATAGGTCCTACGGTTACGGGTTGGCAAACTATATTAGCTACTAGGCTCGAACTCGCACACCTTTAACTCGTGGATGAGCCCAGCACGTTTCAAAGCATGTTTCAAGAGTTTCTTCTTCAGCTTCTCCTCTTCGTCCTTGAGGTCTGGCGCATTTTCTTCCTTTCGCAGGTTTTTCTGGGCATTCTCTGTATAATTCATTCAGTTCCTCAAGCAATCCAGCTCACGAAGGTAGCACATACCCAGTTTGACCTTGTTCATCTCGTGCTGTTTCTTCGCATTCTGAATTTTCGTCATCTTGTCTTTGATCTCATTCTAGCGAAATGTGTTAGAACAACACGTCGAATTGTGAAAAGGAAATGGCTCACCAGTTTTTCCTCGAGCTCGTTGATAGCGTTACGCATCGGCAGATCACGTTGATTAACCTCGGCCATCTTCGCCTCCTCAGCATCAATCTGGGCACGAGCAGTCACAATCTCCTGCTCTAGCTGCTTCTGTTGCTCCACGTCCACTATTGTATCGGACTCCCGTTAGAAGCGTAACTTTGATGTGATCAGGCTCATACCTTGATTTCCGGCAAACAATCTTGCGTTCTGAATTTTCCTGGTCGAAGTCTGCGCCAAGCGCCGCCCATAATTAGATCTTGAGACCTGATGCATAATTGTTCCGGTGATAAATGCGCCTCCGCCTTGAGCAGTTACTGCATTTGTCATCGAAACGACGTCCGCGTCTTCGCGCAAAGAAACCGGCTAGAAACTAGCGTTAGTGTTAAACAAACCCCCATTTACTCCACGTACAATTCGATTAAGGCTCAATTCCTTTTCCAGATAGTTCCGCATTCCCTCAGGAGCCTGAACACAATCGATAGCGTAGCAATTGAACCTAAGTTTTTGGAGCTATTTGGAACGGACAGATATCAGAACAGACAGTTTTAACACTATAGTCTTCGGGCTTACATCTTCAAGCGGGACTGGCGGTTGCGTCTGAGATGGAGGGCGGTACCAAATGTTCATACGAACCCTATAAGCAATGATTTCAACATAAGTTGTGTGTTGTATATTGAGGTGAATTACTCACTTTCGACCAATGATACCGTCATCGTTGACCAATTTATTCATCCTGCGATAGTCCTCGTCGTTCTGACACACAAATGTCTTGAGATTGGTCATATTGAGGAGACCTAGTCACGAATTCAGTGTTCGGGTCGGCTCAAATTAAAACCCGGCTTACTCTCCACTGGAGCTTGATACTTGGAGTCCTTGACGAAAAGCGAGATCCAAGGTGGCATAATAATCTCTTGACGGAACATTGCCTGGTTCTTGGATAGCCACTCGACCACGTCCGCTACGTCTGCATCCACTTTGCGCAGCGAGGCCATCCTTTGATTGGCTACATTGCTCAGTGCCTGGAGTCTACGAATTAAATGGTAAACATTTTAAATAATAAATAAACGGAAATGATTGAGCATACCCTCGCTGGGCTGTACCGACTTGCTCCTTCCTCTGGCCGATTTCATTAGTAATCTGTCTCTGCTCGTCTTGCAATAGACGGTATTCTTCCATCCTCGCTCGATGTTCTCTCTGCAGTTCAGACTGCACAAATTCACCAAAAAAAAAAAGGTAAGGCTGCAATACTAAGACACGAATCAAACATACCCTCTTCTCAGCCATCCCTGCCACATCGCCCACATCTGGCTCCTTCTCAACGATCTTCTCCAACCTCGTGACCTCGTTCTTCAGTTTATTCAACCGAGCCTTGCGACTCTTTTCCTGGCTCTTGAGTTCCTGACGCTTCTGATTGACGGCTTCGCTCTCTTTCTCGATCGATTCCTGTTCCTCGTGTTTGCGTTTGATCTTCTCCACCACTCCACGAGGCTTTTCGCCGGCTTTTTTCCGAGCAGCATCAGCTGTTCGGACAAGACCGACGAATTCTCTGTTTGAACCGATTTAAGACTAAGGCGACGAAATAATTGCAGAAAAAGAGCGTACTCCTTCTTTTGCTCAATCGGCTGAATCTTCGCTGTTGCTTGATCTAGCATCTGTCTAACCTCTTCACGCCGCCTCTTCAGTTCGTCGTACATCCTCTTCGACTCGTTGTATTGAGCAAACGGTAAAAGGAGGTTAAGTAGTTCGATCTGGGGCAGAGATCGATCAGGATTCAGTAACAAGATAGGTTATGAACAAACCTCGTGCTCAAGTTTTCGTCTTTGTTTATAGCGTTCAATGGTAGATTCCAGAGCAGCATTCTGGCTCTCCAGATGCTGTAGGTCGCGCTTATCGTTCTCCAAGACCTAGAGGGTTTTATGGATGAGCTTCCCCGTCCATACTAATGGACAATACGCACCTCTCTCGCGACGCGAAGCTCTTTCGAGTTTTCAATTAAGCTGTCGTGCCACGCCGTAAGATTGGGGTTCCCAGCTGCACGCTGTGTCTCCCGCAACAAGGTTTGAGGATTCATATTCGCAAACTCGGACACCTTGTCTTGTGGCAAAAATGCACTAAGGACAGACGTTATGAAAAAACCCTGAAACAAGGAGCTAGGAGTGCGTACCAGAGGTTTGTGACCTGAACATTAAGTTCCTCCAACTTGAGCTTAAGGTCCCGGTTGCTGATAGATTCGCCGTTGAGAAGGAACTTGGTCCCTTTGTTGAGTGTAGTGAGCTGACGCTGAATGAGCAGATTACGTTCGCCTGCGGGACCCTTCAGCTCGATTTCAACAAAGCCGTCCTTCTTGCCGTTCTTAACAAAGCCTTGTATTTCCGACTGTCGGCCAAGAATCTAAGCGCAAAAATGTCAGTTGTATCATAAACCATGGAAGAACGGGGAATAAATACGTTTGGTGAACCACCCAAACCGATAGCAATCGCGCCCGCGATCGAGCTTTTGCCAGTACCATTCGCACCGATCAACATATTGAGATGCGGACCGCAGCGAAAATCGACGTCATCATATGTCAAGAAGTTATGAAGACGAATCCCGACAATTGCGCCTGGGATGAACCTAAACTTCCATTAGTGGCGAGCACCAATTAGACGCACGAGAGAACTCACCCATCCGTAGGGTCTCGGGGGAGAGTAACGCGAGGTGCGATCTCTGGCATAGGCTCATTTTTGGGCTCTACGTCAACTGCAGCGCCTTCATTAGACACCCGAGTTCGCTTTCTGGAAGGTTCTCCTCCGTCGTCTTCATCTACCTCCTCTTCGCCTTGCTGGTCGCCTCCATCATCTTCTTCGTACTCTTCAGCGACTTCGACTGGTTGTTGTGTAGGAGCAGACTCGTCCTCGCCGTTTTCTTCGGGGCTAGCCACCCGACCTCTGCGTGGAGCCATGGTCGCGCGTTTTGGGATAACCGCGCTCACGTGACTTCCATTTCGACTCCTTATTTTGTCCCATATCGAGTATAAGTACATTATAAGTCCTATCACCAACTCTTCGATACAGTAACCCTGAGCCATCCTATTGACCAGCTCTATCCAATACGTGCGAGCTCCAACATGGCCGCAGAAGGCTCCCACCAGTTGTTCACAAATATCACCCCCCCTATTAGCGTAATTAGCCCATCCACCAAACTGGGCTTTCAACTCCACTACCAAAGTATCTCCTTCCTCAACTTGATCCCATATCGGGTGCTCTGGTCCAAATTGCATCCCCTCGTGCACTCCGCAATCCGCAAAATAAACGTCGTTCTCGCCATCACTTCCGGCGCCGTTAAGATCCAGGTCTTCGTCCTCGCCCCAGTTCTCGTCTACAAATAAATCCACATTTTCACCTAGGTCCTCCTCTTCGGCTAGGAGTTCCACTTCATCCAGGACCTCATCTTGAGCCACTTCGCCCGCGTCATCGTCATTCACATCTTCAGGTTCTTCGCCTAAAAGAGCTTGTTGTTGATTACATAGTCAACCGTTATGTATCTCACTTACCCTCGGAGAACACCAAGCTGCTATCATTAGTCGCGTTTATCGCGAGGTCGTCGAAATCAATTTCGTCTTCGTCCTCACCCTCGTCTTCATTTCCATCCACGCCTTCATTTACATAATCGAGCCCTCCTTCTTCTTCCCCGCCCACAGGATGTGTATGGCTAACCCAGAATGCTGGTGAACCATCTAGTTGGATTTTTGGAACGGGTTGACTAGAGATTTCATCCTTGCGACATATGCCGACCTCAAACCAGCTCCAGGAGCCCGCCTTGTTGGATGGGAGGAATTGTTAAAAATCAGCCCGTTTTCCAAAAGTCGCAGTATGTGCATACCGATGGATCGCTAACCCATCCCTGATGTTTCGAGCTAGTGAAGAGTTGAAAGCTATGGATGTGTTTGAGGGTCCGTGTGGACGACAGTGGAATTTGCATCCATATTTTAGACGCTACTTCGCTTCCAGACGCGATAACGCTAGCTCCCCGATCCTCGACAAAAGCGGGCGTTGGGTTGAGATACTGGAAGTTTGCAAAGCGACAGATCAAGATTACAAGCTCTGAGGGAAGCCTTGGTCGATGATTCTGCTTCGACCCTCGCATCAAGGCAAGCACGACGGTGTAGTAGTATTCCAATGGAGGTCCATTTACAAACCGTGCTGGCATAAAATCTGCAAGGTCTCCTGCCGTTGATTTCGAGTTACCCGTAGTAGATGCGGGCGGCAAGAGCAGTGGTTGCAGGTTGTGGTTGAGCTGAAACCTGAAACAATGGCACTGTTAAGTGGACCCTAACAAGCGCCGGACATGCTTAATTATATTACACCACTAATTTACCTTAGATTAGATCGCCTTGCTTGCCAAGATCTTATCTCGCCTCTCGAATTGTACCATAGCCACCCAACCTCTTCGTAATATCATGATCATCGCGCGTCCCAGGATGACCGCGTCCTAGCTACCATTCTCATTCCGCTAACCCATATCACTTCAAAGTGCACTCATCCTGCCACTAGTACTTCGAGTGGTTCAACATTCTAGCTAAGCATCCCTATTTCCTGGATTTATCCACTACGCGCCAGCTCCAGCATCGTAGCGGAGGGCTCCCACCAAGCGTCTACACGTATTACCCCCTTGCAAGTGTAATTAGTCGAGCCAGGAAACCGAGCTTTCAGCTCCACTACTAGAACATTTCCCTCTTCGACCTGGTCCCATATGGGGTGCTCTGGCCCAAATCGCGCGCCTTGATATAGTTGGCAATTTAAGAAATGAAACTCATCGCGGCCACTCCTCGTCATCGCCCCCGGCCGCATCCAAATCCTGTTCCTCCTCAATCTCGTCCGCCTCCCCCTCAGCATCGTTATCATCTTCAGGTTCTTCGTCGGTATCTTCTTCATGTTCGTTGTACACGGGATGCGTATGGCTAACCCAATATGCCGGCGCACCGTTGGATTTTGTCCTTGGGACGAGTATACCCAAACTTTCGTCCCAGCGACACACGCCGACCTCAAACCAGCTCCAGGAACCTTGCTAGACAGGGGAATTTTTAAATAAATCGGTCTATTTTCCAAACGCCGCAGTGTGTACATACCGATGGATCGCCAAATCCTTGAGGCTTTGAGTATGTGAAAAGCTGAAAGCTATGAACGCGATTGAGGATTCGCGCAGGCGGCAGTGGAATTTGGATCCGTATCTCAGATACTATTTCGCTACCATTAAACGCGAGAGCGCTGGCCTTCCGATTCTCAACAACGGTGAGCTCTGTGCTGACACGGTGAATGTCAAAAAAACGAAGGATTAAAACGACGAGTTCTTGGGGAAGTTTTGGTCGACGATTCTGCTTTGACCCTCGCATCAAGGCTAGCACGATAGTGTAGTAGTATCTCAATGAAGGTTGTCGTGCAGGCCATGCCAATTTTAAACCCGCGAAACCTTGTGTCGTTGATTCCGAATTACCCATGATGGATGTTGACAACAAGGTCAGTAGTCACTCCGCAGGCCGTGGTTTGACTGAAAAGACTACCATATAAGTATAGATATATGAATTAGGGTACGGTTTTTAATGCGATGTTTCTAAATCGTTTAGAAATCAGGTTTAGAAACCGGTTTCTAAACGGTTTCGAAACATGGCGCTTACGATATGAATTTCAATTTCTTCCCTTTTCGGGCGTGCTGCAGCTCAAGAGCTGAATACCCTCAGAACTGAAGTATGACGAGTGAGTTTGAGGATCGGAGAACAAGCAATAGGGGTGCACATACCAATCAGAGCGAGGAGATCTCTTCGAGCACAGGGATGTGCCTCCTCGACGCTGTACAACCATCTAACACAATGGTCCATCACCTACCCCTCGATTATTTTTCCCGGTTGACCTTGCTACGTGAGCTTCTCACACATCTCCCAGCATCGATACCACCAGCCGAGGGGACCTACTACCCCTTCCAGGACTTCCAGATCGATGAACAATGGGTCGAAAACACCGGATCGCCTCAAGGCGCTGTCAATCATGCACTTGAGGTCGCATTTGGATCTCGAGCAGAACGAATCCAGTCTGGCAGTCTACCTGTAATCTTTGAGCATCGGGGTGTCGATTTAGAATGTGTCGTAGATGTGCTAACAAAGTACCTTACTGGTAATTCGGAGCTCGACGCACTCCTTCTGAAATGGTTAGATGATCTTATAGCAAGTGAAAACCCGCTGGTTAAAACAGCAGTTAACATGCCTGTACGTTGCCGTGTGTGTTGAACAGCTTATTTCGACTTAAGAGCGTGATTTGTAGAATGTGGCGGGTCGAAGTGGCGACGCCACGGGTGAACAGGCTGGTCGATCGGCACATAAGCGAAAACTTGACGAAGAAGCGGCCGCGATTGAAGAAGTCAGGAAAAGACAACGACAGGAGACAAAAGAAAAAGAGGAACGAGCATTGGCACGCACCTCAGTTAAAGTAATAATTACTTGACAATTGTCCTACCGTTATGTTAACTTGTGTATGTATGCGGCCGTTAGGTTAATTATGATCCCGAAAAGCTCACCGATGTTCCGTCAAAACGTAGCGGTACCGGCCGGGGGAGGAAATCTTCTGCACTGCTCGACAAGCTTACGATTTACTGCAGGGACGAGAAGGGTAAACTTCACGCAAGGTGTGCGGGCCCTGGATGTACCGTTAACTGGACCGCTCCGCGCCAATCTCGAAGTGTCTTACCGCATGCCCGAGCTTGCAAGTTCCTAACCGAGAAACTTCGTGAGGAAGCTCGATCAGGGCTCTATGCTCTTGCGCCATCCGCACAACTCGAGAAGCTCGAAACAGTTATGGACAATGAACTAGGCGCTGGATCAGGCTCGGGGGATATGACATCTACGCTTGAGGCTCACATTGCTCAGAGACACAAACTAGTCGGCGAGGATCTACTAATCCGCTGCATATGCTGCAACTTCCTCGCGCCAACAATTATTGATTCGCCCTCGTTCAGAGACTATGTAGCTCATCTCGACCCAAAAACTAAGCTTGCCAATAGCTCAACTTATGTCAAACTCATCAATGCCGAAGCTGAAGCTGCACTCGACGCATCGGTTCGGGAGCTAGCTCAGCAAACAAATCTGACAATATCTTTTGACGGGGCTACGATACGCGGATCGCAGTCAATATACACAGTTCACGTTACATCACCAGAAACTCGGCAAGCTCATCTCATCGAAGCCAACGAGGCGAGCGGGGAATCGCACACAGCCACCCACATCAAGTCCGTACTACAAAAGGTGCGAGCTTAGCCTCTAGCTGAAGTTCTACTAACCCGAGAATCCAGGTGTTTGAGCTAATTCCCGCAACACATTTTTCAGGAATCAGTTCAGATAACACTGGAAACACTAGATTAGCACGCGAGCTGCTTGCTCAGGATCACCCTCACATCATTATTCTCCCCGACCCTTGCCACCACATGCATAACTGCGCGAAGGAGATTTGTATTCTAGAATACTTCAAAGAAACAGTCCATCGAGTTCGCATCATTATCCGATTCTTTTCAAAATCTACCTTTGCGACATTCCGCCTGACTGTCTTACGAATCTTGAAGGGTATACCATGCGGGCTTGTACAGATTGGTAACACTCGCTTTTTGACAATATATTATGCAATACATGCTCTACTTCCATGCCTCCAGCCGATCACAGAGCTTATCTATAGTAATGTGCTTAAAATTGGAAAGGTAAGACAGTTGCCTATATGCTCTTTGATCAGCCATACTTATTAGTTCAAAAATGCGCATACAGACACATAAACTTGCTTGGATGACAGACCTCCCTACTTTCAGACAGTTTGAAGACAAATTGCATCAGCTTCATGCGCTTCTGCAGCCGTTTGCACGAGCGGTTATCTGCTTGGAGTCCAGCGCTTCTACCCCCGGCGATGTGTATTATCTCTGGATTGCTGCACAAGCGACGTTACACAATTTATTCCTAAACCCACATCACCTTGACGGGCGTGTTTTTCCAGTCGAGTTGATACAAACTGTACGCGGAATAGTTAATGGACGTTACAATGAGGCTTTAGAAGGACCTGGCCGGCAGTGTTATTCATCAACGTTTTACCTTGATCCACGTGAGTGTCCTATTATTCATGAGAAATCCCTGTTTAACACACGTTTTCTAGGTTACATTGGCTCGGAGATTTTTAAGCAGCATCACGCGAATCCATTATCAACGACAATAACTTTGAACCGGCACTTGTTTCAGCCAGACGCAGCGCCAGGGAATCCCATCAACCCGGCGCTCTATGACGATGATTTGCGCGAATCATATCCAGCCTACTTACGTGCTGGCGAGCTCCTGATTCCTTTGCTTAGAGACGAGGTCAACTCAGGGCGTACAGCCTACATACTTGCCCGATCGCGATACCGCACCTGGGAAGACATGGTAGAGGATCTCCGAATACAACTAATCTTATATGCACGCCAGCGGCCACCTTACGACAGCTACCAGGTGCCAGAAACTCCCTTGGAATATTGGAAGAGGCTTTTGTTGCACGATACGGCCAGAATACTTGCCCATTTAGCCATCAAGTTGTTCTCGATCGTCCCAAATTCTATGGCTGAAGAACGAACAGTCTCTGCGTTCACAAAGATTAACAGCCCTGACCGAGCAAGGCAGAAAGCATATACTGTCGTGAATATGACAAAGATTTTGCAACATGAGCAACGAAAGGTGAGCTCGCAGCAAATTAGTAACCTTAAGAGGGATCATTTATTCGTTGACTAATTTTGAATTGACAGCGCTCGCTTAAACCACTACCGCTTACTACTTTTCGAGAGATCCCTGGGCTCGTAAATTTGGTAGATCAACCGATTGCACAACCTGGAGTCGATTCAGCCGAACAAGACCTCAACGCCGAGACTGTTGAGGCCGAAGTCAATGGTGAAGCTGATGAAATGCCTCAGCATCAAGTATTGGGCGAGATCACGCAGGATGAGGAACAAGAGTTCGCGTCAATGGAGATACCGGGAGAATGGGAGGAGCAGGCCGGTCTCGACGAGGAGATTGTGCCCGCCGCCACGGGAGACAAGCTCGGGTTCAAAAGTGTTGAATCCGATGGTATTGATCTCACGAGCAAATATTTACTAGGCGTACTGAGTGATAAGCTTGCTGATAGGCCCCTGATCACTCGACATGTCCCATCTTCCAGAGCACATGTCGAGTTACCTGCACCTGTAGTCATTCACGCAGTCGCTGTACAGTTTTAGTTTGTTTGAGATATGATTTCCCGATATGTTATACATGACTAATATCATTCTGACTAATCAATGCTTAGAAACCGGTTTCAAAACATGGGCGGGTTTTGAAACCCGGTTTGCAAACCCAAATCGCATTAAAAACCGTACCCTAATATGAATCTGATCTAGCGCCAATCCAAATGCTCACCCCATCACGCTGCTGGTACAATTTCAAATGCGCGAAGAGATATCATCGTTTGTACTTCAACTCATGTTTCGGACAAGTTTCGGCCGTCCTAACTACTGCGCTCCGCCTTAAGGCCAATCAATCTCCAACAGTTATGGACAAGCCCCCTGCCTTCCGGGCTCCTGGATGTACCGAAGGTGAAGGGCTTCTTCGTCAGACCATTGAGTCTGTTTGGATGCTCAAGTACAGCAAGCGTGAACCTTGGATTCTGATTTGCGATGGTAACATATCGACAAGTAGGCTGCTACTCACCCCGATTCTTACCCTCAACAATATCCAATTCGTGGACCATGGCGGAACTAAAAAGAGGCCATGGCCGACCTCACGCCGACCTGGCTTACGTGGCAAGCCCAGAAGTTCGCGACCAGGCGGCAATGCTGTCAGAAGTATCTTCAGAGAATCTTACGATTGACCTAACCAACTGAGCAAATTATGTTCGACACAATATCTTCGTAGCCGTCCTGACAGCCGCAGGCTGTGCACAGCAGCTCCAACAATTCACGATGGACCTCTACACCATTCTTTTCACCTACGCCCTCGAGACCGTAAACCATCGTATCGCGCCTTGCGAGACTGGGTACCCCGTAATCCGCCGCACTCATCGCTATGCTAAACACATCCGGTTTCCAGGCGCGCCAGGACCAAACCGGAACGCTTCTCGCAATCTCGTTCGCTGAAAACGGGTTCGATAAATTCTGTGTCAACTTCCAGACCGAATGTGCCAACTCATTTGTCTTTAGCCATATCTTCGACAACATACGTGGACTAAACTTACGTGTAACATCAAATAGGATCTCGCTCCTCGATGTCCAGATGGTCGACGACTCGGCATGCGTGGGGCTCCTCCGCGGTATTTCTGCACCAGACAGCATCGAGCGTCCAGAACGCGTGATCAAGTTTGTCCACAAGGTTGCGCGCAGCTCTAGCGTAGGCATTCCTCGGCCGTCCGATCTCCTACAAGACATGACGCACGCATTCGGCGTTCACGCACCGTACATCGCATCTCCCTAGACCAGCGCCTCGGTCGACCACGCCTGGTTCGGAATAGCCCGTTACGCCAGACCAGTGTCGTACGACCTCCGCGATTTCGCCGCATACTATACGGACACGCTCGATCCAGGCGTCTTGGACGTTCTCCGAGGGAACAACAAGCCGTTTATTGAAAATCACTTCGCTGGCCCAGCCGTCCAGGTTGAGGTGCATACGCGCAAGCGTGGAATCATCATTCGCACCCCAGTCTGCTTGTGCATGTTGCGGATGTGGAGTCCGGGTTAAGACGCTCCAGAGAGGATCAAGGGAAACTCGATCCTGAGGGGATTTTCCCTATCTTTGACGCAGATTTTGTATGGACTTGGTGTGGCGACTGAAGCACTCGCTGGGGATACCGCTGGTGGTCAAGAGGTGCGCTTTGGAACGCGAGCTGTTTTTGGCCGAATGATTCACAGACGCCAGACAGTTTTGACAAACGGCGCGTGTGAGCGCAGATTCGGGCGTTGGATCTGAGGGAGATGCTGGAGAGCAAGTTTGGAGAGGTCGTGATCGGGATACCGAAGGAGGAGGGAGACGAGCGGTATGGACACGATAACGCTTGGGACCGTGAAAGTGTCAAAGGCCGAGATCGTGTCTGATTTGGACACGAGCCTTGGAAGGCGCTCGAGGATCGCGTTCGGGCTAGTGAGTCCGGTGAAGCTGATGAGTATGCGCAGCACCTTGCGCGAGACTATGCCAGGCAGCACGATCGGAGCGCGAGTGGTGTGATGGGTGGCGATGGTGCGGGTGCCGAGGATTCGTTGCTTCGTGAAGAAGGCCCCTTTGCAGACGTCCACGCGAGCGAATGGGATCGCAAGGCGTCGTACGCTCAACTCCCCATGCCGAACACGCCCAATACTTCAGACACTAATATGAACGCCCAGGGGACTCCAGCGATCAAGTCCGAAAAGCCCAAGCCGATCGTGCAAAACGTCGAGGAGACGAGAGTACACAAAGTTTGGAAGGCGCTCGTGTCCCTATGCATCTGGTGGAATACTCCTACGTTTTTGCTCCGTCATATGAATAAGTCGTATGAAACATCCGGACATCCAGCAGGCTCGGCGCGAAAAAGCTACGATTCGCATACTCATTTTTGGGGCGTGCGGAGGTGCTATCTTGCACATTATCGTCTTTGGAAAGCTTCTCTACCCAGAATTCGACAAGGCCTGGAACGTGGATCAGCTCGATGCGCATTCGGGCGAAAATGATTCTTGGGCTGCGGTTCGTAGAGCTGTATATGCTATGACTAGCTTTTGGCAGGACCCTCATAGCGACATCCAAGCTCTGCCCAGTTCGCAGGACGTGATGAAGGAGCTTTGGGGACAGGGTTTGACACCTTATTTCCCTATACCCCTAACCCTCGGGTACTCCGGCTTGGTCGCAGATCAAACGACGGTATTTTCAACATGAGCAACATCAACCTCTCAACCGCGATCCACACGAGCGGCACTACGCAACCTGTTATGGACCCGAAACTCGCTCAACCAGACTGGCACACCGCTTAGTTCCTACCCAAGACGAAAGGGTGATACAAAGGTTCGCTTCGCCCTAATTGTTTGTGGTCTTACATAGGGCTCGGCCCCACATTGACTATAATTTTAATTCTAAAAAAGGTTTACTCGTCTTTGACTGGAAACGACTCGGGAGCACGGTGAGCGACGGTACGTGCATATGGGCTGTCTGGAACGGCAACGTCTACGATCTGAGCGACTATTTCTACACAATCGACCAGAACCCGAACCAGGCCAAATACGTATTTTTGAACTCTGGGATCACGGATTAGTTCAAGCAACAGCCCGGACAGGACATCAGTTATAGCATCCGGCAAGAGTTGGCCGAAGTCAGTCCCAAAGACAGTCAAAAATTCTATCAGTATATAAGGAACGTGTTTTACGTCCGCCGAACGGATTTTAGAGATACGCCCAAGTGTACGTTTGGCGGAGTTTCGTTGACTGTGCTTACTGCGATTTTGGCGACTGTTATCGTGGCCAAGTGTGAGTCCACTATTTAAAATAAAAATTTTATATTTATGTATTTGTTGTCTTGCCTTTGCTGCAATCCAGTTCACGGCCAAACGGTTCCCCGAAGCGATAGATAAGTTTGACATCTGCCAAGTCCCTACGTGTACAGAAAACGAAAAGTCTTTCCGCTGGACTATCGATTCGCTCGCGGAGCTCAAATACAACAACAAGCGCAAACTGTTGTTCCTGTGCGATGGTCATATCCTTGGACCCGGCAAACGATCAACCCGCCCCACTCTTTGGACATCCTAGGTGTCGACCCTGCACTCAATCCTGAACCTCTACGGTTCGGGAGCGCGGCCGAAGGTGTCAAGCAACTGAATTATGAAAAGGTCTATTCAGGGCTGTATGGGTTCGAAGGACATGTCGTGCCGTGAGTTTAATGTTTGGCTGCCTCTTTGGATTACTTATTAACCGTTGGATCTCTAGGTACACTGTTGTCGTCGAGACCGGTAAACCAAGCGAGACGTCCAAACCCGGTAATCGTGGGAAACGCGACCCGCAAATCCTGTTGCTGCACTACCTGAACCGCGTTCATTTTGATGCGCCCATGAGCCCGCTCGAGCTCGAGATTTACCATCAGATCCGGAATGGGATTCGGATTCGGATTGACCCGGCGTTCTATGAGTATATTTTCATGGTGGATGCCGATATGGTGTGTAAAATTCGTTTTTGATAGGGATGAACGAATTTGGGCGCTAATCCGGTTTATGTGTAGACTGTTACGCCGGACTCGCTGAACCGCCTCGTGGCATGCGCAGCAGACGATTCAGCGACTATTGGTATTTGTCGAGAGACCAAGCTAGATAATGAAGAAGGGTCTTGGTGGAATATGATTCAGGCAAGTATCTCATTAGTCGTATCATCGTCTGGCCTAATATTTGTTTTAGGTCTACGAGTACTACATCTTACATCACTTGGCCAAGGCTTTTGAGTCGCTGTTTGGCTCAGTAACCTGTCTTCCTGGATGTTTCCCCATGTACCGTATCCGTACCGCCAACAAAGGTCGCCCGATCATCTCGAACCGTATCATCGACGGCTATAGTGAAGGCGCCGTCGACACTCTGGACAAAAATAACCTACTCTCGCTCGGAGAAGATCGATACCTGACCACGCTGATCATGAAACACTTCCCGACGTTCAAGATGAAGTTTACATCGGACGCAATCACGATGGCTACTTAAGCTGATGTGTCTTCGGTCAACTTTTCCACCCGATTGTCGTTACTATAGCTGGAGCTAGGCCGCTTCGTATAGTTTCTTTAGCCGTTTTGGCAGGCACACGGGGTCTACAGGTGAGTGTTTGTACCATGCGCGAAGACAACCTCCGACCCTGCTCCGCTTTGAGACATCGTCTTCTTGCTTGAGCTTGAGTTTAGGTTCATTGATTGGATGGTTATGTACTTGATATTGTACGCGTGCTGGCGGTTCCACCTTATGCTTGTCTGCTGATTTTTTCGTCCAATAGCTGCCATATCTATAGCTTCTTCTTGCCCATCTACTCGTTCTGGTGTATGGACGACTTTAGTTGGGGCAACATACGCCCCACGCATTGGTAACAAAATACTTAAATCGTCCCTTTGTCTAGAATACGAAGCAGAGGCATGGGAGACCGGATCTCACAAATCGGAGGAGTCGAAACGCACTGGATTTACACAAGCTACCAAGTCGATGTCCGCTCACGATTTCGCGCGACGCCGCGGCCCAGAAGCGGGACCCGCCGCATCGTACCAGGCCGGCTCGCAGAGTGGAGACTACTATCGGGATACGAACGTCATGACCGGTGCTGGCAGTATGCACGGACACGGTCTTCGGTCGCAAGGCTCTCAGCCAAACCTCCAGCAACAGTTCCTGATGCCTCAGTTTAGCGGGATGCGTATGGGCATGGGCATGCCGTTTATGGGTTCGCAGGCCGGGAGCGACTATGGAGGACACGGCGGTGAAGGAAGTATGCATATGAGGATGATAGGCATGAACCCGTATATGATGGGCTCGATGGGCTCGATGGGCTCGATGGGCATGGTGAACAACCCGTACGCGGCGAGCACGATGGGCGGAGTTCCGCGCAATAGCGTCATGACCAACCTGAACATGTTTGGTGGTGGAAGTGGGGATGGACACGCTACCGGAAATAGTGGGCTTGGTGCAGAATTCGGTGCACTCGGTGGACGGCCTATGTCGACGTTCTCGATGGCGACTACTATTAACCTTCTTGGAGGCAGGCCTAGCCAGAGCACGAATCCAACTGATGAGGAACTGTTGGCGGTCCTTCGGCATTATCTAGCTAGCCAAGATCTATTTACGGTGACTAAAAAGTAAGTGGTTTTTTCGGTACCTATGGCATAATCTAAGTGTCACCTATTTGCAGGAGCGCATGTGAGGCTGTCATGCAGAAATTCCCGAGGACCACGCCTTACAGGCCGCAAGCACTTCTTGAACAAAGTAATCGACACAATCCCGAGGAAAAACGCATCGACTCTCGTATTTGTTTAGCACTTTGCTTTGGCTCATCACGTGCTCTCGTTCCCAAATTACGTGCAGGTATGTACTTTAATATGCACCCGAAGAAAGTATTAACCATCTTTTAGACAAATCGCGCTATTGCCGTTTTGGGGCATCGCAATAAGCTCAACCTCAAAAACGGGTGACCGG
Organism: Ceratobasidium sp. 395; assembly: GCA_019616345.1. Classification (NCBI taxonomy): domain Eukaryota; kingdom Fungi; phylum Basidiomycota; class Agaricomycetes; order Cantharellales; family Ceratobasidiaceae; genus Ceratobasidium; species Ceratobasidium sp. 395. Next base: position 23,860 of record WSTH01000109.1, on the reverse strand, counting down.
GGTCAACTGCTTTATTTAGAGGCAAAAGTGGGATTTACCACGCGGCAGACGGAACGAGGGGCTGAACGCGGAACTGAATTGAAGTGAAAAGGTCAATCAACTAGTAGTAATATTCGGACATGCCCCAAGATGTCGTTTTGCAAACCCCACACTGGGCAAGGTGAGTACATGCGAGCTATTTAAACCCTGCTGGACGTCCATCTTCAGCACTTATAATTCCAACCATATTTCCATGGCCCGCCGTACTCTCTGTGTAGTTCAGCTTGTCATTACTGGGTGAGTCTTTATTGCTTTGTTAGAGCGATTTGCTGACTTGCCACTTATTTCAAACCCTTATTATTTCCCACTCACAAGTATTCCAATTCATAATGGCAACGCCATCCCGCCTGCTCATCCACCCATTGAAACGCCTGACGAAGCACCAGCACATACCCACTTCGCATCCACACTCCTGATTTCGTTGTTTGGACAAGCGAACATTCCTACTCCCCCAATGTGAATGTCTGAGCTGTGAGTATCCTTGCTGCTGCAATCACTGTACATTGAAACATTACTTTGAAGCTACTGCGTCTTAGAGGTCTGCAAAAAGAGCTTGGGGGATTGATCAAACGCTGAACAACCACTCATTAGGAGGCAAGACTACGCATCCTTCATTGAACGTGCGCATATAACAACTGACAGTGACTGTGGGAGGTTGAAAGCCCATTTATGTTTGCTTGTATCGGCATACGATATCATGTATAGTAGCTTTGCTAATGTCAACAACCCATATCCTTTGTCATAGACAGGTTCGTGTGCTCGCCAGCACACAGCGACTCTGCATTAAATACTCTTCGTGGAAGTGTTGATGCCCTCCAGCTTATAGGCTACCATCGATCGCCCTCAGCTTCAGCAACCCTCCGGCGCCTTTGGCTCACTAATGCTCATGGACCAGACCGTCACGTTATTCAATTCGCCTGCAGCTGATACCCACATTTATCGGAGCTACAGACCGAACGTTGCGTGTTATTCAGTCCTCGGGCGGTCAACCTGGAAGCGGCCAATGGAGAGCGTGGTTGTGATTTCTGGGACAACTTTCCAGGTGATCACAATGCCTATTTTGCCGCCGTCGACGTGAAACGTTTGAGTTATTCTCGGGCTTCGGGTAAATGCAGAGCAGAGATGTCTTCACGAGCCTCAAATGGCTAGCCACCTACATATATACGCTAAGAGAAACGATATATTGCTGCAGGTAGAGATGTAGAGATGCTACTTGGTTGGGTAATTAGCCGGTGCGGTGCCGAACTCACGTGGCGTGCCTCAACGCGAAAGCTTGGCACACATGTGCTCCTGAGTCCTGTGACGTCACGCGTCGGCTTTCTCACACGCCAATGTCACTATCACTTGAATGTAGTGTCAACTGCCGCCGTGCTATACAGCACTTGCCCCGATGCTTAATACTCCCAGATCGATACACTCGTCGTCTAGTCAATGACCATCTCAACATCCACGCCTTACTGACACCCACTTCGCGTACAGTAATACAAGCGGACCTATGAGAGGCGCCCTTGCGTACGCTAGATACCCGTTACTCGGGGAGTCGGAACTCATCGCGTAGGTCCGGCGCACGGTCTTCCAGGTACACTAGTGCACAAAGTGTGTTCGCTTTGTTTAGGCCCCCTACCTTGACCACTTAACCATCTCCTGAAGCTCTATTTATGCTTACATCTGCATCAACTTCAAGTGACTATTTCGTGCTATATGTAATCAACAATTCTTAATCTATCTATTGTATGCCAAGTTCAGCATGGTCGCAGACGGCTGCCACCAAGTGCTAACGCGCAACACTCCCCTGCGAACGTAATTGGCCCACCCAGGAAACTGAGCCTTCAGTTCCACTACCAGGACATCTCCCTCCTCTACATAATCCCATATAGGATGTCGCACACCGAATCGCTTGCCCACACGTAGTTTATACCCATCCTTATCCTCGCCGTCCTGCCGCCGTACGGGATGATCATGGCTAAGCCAAAAGGCTGGCGAACCGTCGGGCTGAGCCTTCGGGTTGAGATTACCGGACTCTTCATCCACGCGACAAACGCCGATTTCAAACCAGCTCCAGCTCCCTGCCTATCCACCCGTGATCCAGCGAATTAGGACATATATCTACGTACGATGATTTAAACAGTACGTACCGACGGATTGCTAACCCATCCCTGGTGTTTGGAGTCCGTAAAGAGCTGGATACTATGGATATGATTCGCCATCCGAGCGTCCAGTGCCGGACTTCGTGCCCACATCGTAGATGCCACTTGTGCATCTCGTGCGTGAACACTCGCCTCCGTGTTTTCTTCAACTGTGTATTCCGGGCTAAGACAATGAAAGTTTGCGAAGCGACAGATCAGGAGTACGAGTTCCTCGGGAAGTCCTGGCCGACGGTTACGCTTTGAGCCTCGCGCCAGAGCCAGTACAACAGAGTAATATCTTCTCAGCGGTAGTCGTTCGGCGGGGAACGCTAGTGGAATGTCTACGGCCTTTCGAGTGCCTGATCCTGAGTTGCCCATGGTGGAAGTGAACAATGACTCCGAAGTAGATTGCCTGATGGTCGAGTTGGTGGTGGTTGACTGCTCCAGAGACGTTCGTCATGTGATGCCAGTCAGAACGTTGATGGATGCTGACGTCAATCGCATAGCCTATAAAGAATACACAATCTTCTCGAACTACGTTCAGCTGATGTAAAAGACTGCGACGAACCTTATCTAGCGATTGTATATCAGGTTGAGCATAGCTACCGACGGTTTCCACCGGGTGTTCACGTGCAGGGTCCCTTGACGAACATGGTTCTCCCATCCAAAAGAGCAAGCACTTAACATCACCACCAATACGTTGCCCTCCTCAACGTGCTACCATATAGCATGATCTGGCCCAAATTCTATCCCAGTGTGCAGTTCGAAGTCTCGTTGATCGACTCGGTTTTTGTGGCTCTTCCAGACAAGCCGCGATCCGTCCATGTATGTCTTCATCGTTAGCTGCCCCGATCTCTTATGTAGCTCGGCAACACCAATCTCGAACCAGCTCATAGAACAGTACTACCCACCACACACACGACTTCAGCATACCAGACAAACAAACCATCATTGTGATGTGGTGCGGACCTTTGGATCCATGGCTACTTCTTCAGGACGAGACTCAGCCGAAAGTTGAACGCTATGAATCTGGCTGAGAATTCGTTGGTTTAATGGTTGGCTCCTGATCCATATTTGTGTGACAAGCGGGCCAGAAGAATAAACTTCCATAATTCGGTTCTCTAGTACTGTGTATTCGAGGTCAGGTTGACGAAGACCAGCAAAATGACAGATTAAAATAACGAGTTCCTCTGGTAGCCTCGGTCGACGTGGATATAGCTTCGAGCCCTGTGCCAGTGCCAGGACTACCATATAGTTTCTCCTCAGTGATATTGCTTGCGAGGATACTCTAGCAGGTTTAGGTCGTCGAGAACGAGAGTTTGAGTTACCCATGAGGGATATTGATAGACAATCGGCCCATCACGTGATGAAGAGGAATGGACATTGATGACTGGGGGTCGGCAACCGCCCAGTACACGTAAGCAAACGATGTCCGGGCCGAAATGTCCAAACAATTTGCAACACTATAGTCCGAGCCATCTTCACACGTCGTACGACCTCAACACTCGCCTCCTCCATTTAGAAGCCCGTTACATGAGCCATAATACATAATAGACTGCTTCAGATGGATCGTCCTGAACAGACTTAGTTTATCTGCCTTGATTGGTATGTTACAAATCGTAAACACGCCATCCAAGCCTGCAAAAAATATTTTTCTCAGGACGATCCCTTTAGTGAGGCACCCAAAGTGATTTCGCTTAGTTTCTAGGCACTTGAGCGAGATGTTGTGGGAGCTACGCTATATGCAAAGGTACCCACTTCGAAGCCAAGTTAATGCTTATATAAGCGATCTTGTATGAGTAATCGTAAACATGAGGGGCTTGCACATCTCTCATTTGGATTTTACCGCTTCATACGCATAGCTAGGTACGAGACGCACATCCATAAGAGCTAATTGGTTGCTTAGACGGCTCAATTTCTGTAAGAAAGAATGGGGGTAGGTATTGGTGCTACAATCTGACAAAACCCATAATGCGCTGGCTTCGGACTCATGGGCTCTCCCTCCTTCCCCTCAGATAAGAGAATGCTAGAAGTCTCATGATCAGATAGATATCACTCTCAAAGACAGGCAGAAATTATTCTTACGCTCGACAGACACATGCAGCCGGCGCAAAAGTGGCTAGGTACTACACGTAGTCCTGCTCTGATCAAGCTAATAGTGGGAGCTATATACGGAGATCTTCTGTGGCTGAGGATCAAGGAAGTAGGCAGTCGGATCAACTAACGCATGGAATACAGTGATAGTCGAGTTTAAGCAAAGCCAGCCTCCGGAAATAAACAGGCGAAGATTAAGGAGGTTTTGGCAGGTCCGGAGCGTCGAGAAGAAGTAGGTTTAGAATATTTCTCTATGTGTGATGCCATTTATCTTGCTCTGTTAGAGTATAGACGTAGAGAACGCGGAAACATGTCCCAGCAGGGGTGTAGAGCTCAGTCATGAGAATGTAGCATCGTTCCAACTAGGTCTATGCGTGAAAAAAGTCGATTCTAAGTATCTTTGATATGATATGTGCACTAATGTCCGATATCTAATGTGTAGCTCTTGAACCGCGCCCTGCGCGCGGCAAATAAGTGGTCGACTATTGGTGTTTGTGCTTGTATAGTCACGTGATCTGGACAAACATCTCCTACACCGCCGCCCCGGTGATCCAAACTTTCCAAAGTTGGGGCGCAAAATCGGAGTTTTTTTGGCTTCTAACCCGGGAAGCGAGAGTGAGAGCAGCTGCAAACCAGCTGTATCAATTTGAAATTTGAACGGCTCAGCTTACGGGTTGTTATCTGCCTACCCGCCAGCCAGCCGGCAATAGCCGGTTCCCGGCTACGCTTCCACCCACAGGCCGTGTATCAATCAATCCGGTTACCGGAGGGGTTTGAACCAATGACACACTACTGAAAAGCTACGAGAATCAACCGCGGGGTAATTAGCTCAAGTACATACCCGTAAGCCGAGTGGACTCCAAGCCCGGCAGTCAGCCTAGTTCAATCACCGGAGGATGGCTGGCTCCATCAAAAGCATGTGACAATGTTTCAAGTTCGAGCTGCGCCAAGACTATAGGTTGTCTTCCCCAGCCGGAGCCTTTATCGATTCTCTAGCTCAAATTCCTATCTTTCGGCTGCACGGCTTTCCGTCTGAAGGATGAATGCTGGGATCCAGCTGGGGCAGCACCCGGGATCGCGTAGTCATATCTCACGTGATGCCTTCTGCGGCTTGCTCGGCTGATTTTTGCCGCGACCCATGAGGTATTTTGGTTTTTTGGTCAGTATGTAGATAAGTTAAATATATTGGGTTTTGCCTTCTACCGAGTTTGAAGCGTGCCTCAAGTATCCCTTCCATCCTCTCCCCTGTCGTTAGTCAAATCCATATTTCGATCTTGTTCAGCCAAGTTGTGAAGGATTCTGCTCACTGTGAGTACGTTTCTTTCGCTGCGTTGCACATTCAATTACTTCACGAACGAATAGTTCAATCTAGATCCTTCAAATGACTTTATCTTAATTGCCCGTATGCTGTGGCCTTCTCGGAAGTCCCAAAAAAGTCGACTTGAGGTATACAACGGCATTTGTGTTCTTCGGGCCATCGAGAGCGTCTAGCAAAGCTTCAGATGGAAGAAACACGAGCGGCAAACAGGTCATTGATTCCTCATACACGTTCATTGACGACTTACAGTGTGAATTGGACTTATCTATAGATTGACAATGCCGAACCCGGCCTTGTCTTATATGAGGATAGTTACTCTTCGAGGGCGCCGATTGATTCTCAGCATGACCCTCACAGCTCCGAGACAAAACACTCGGTAGATGTCAAGCAACTTGCACCTATCTGCGACCTCTTTGCGGCATCTCAAAATCAGGAGTGTATGCGGGGGATAAATGATATCAATTTGATATTTAGTGTGGGGCTGTGCCGGAAGCGTAGGCATTCCGGTCAGCTCCAAAGCTCAACTTGCTCCTCGTCGTTGGACAGTATGCTGCGGTTTTCACCGTTGCTATGCGGTTTTTTCTCTGATAAAGTTCCAATGGATCCTTGCATCTGAATCTAACGCCTCTTTCTTTGCTCGCAACACTTCACTCCTTCACACCTACTCGGCCTATGTCTGCTCACTATCTTTCTACGATACAGAACCCGTGGGCGGAAACGAGGATTTGAGGACTCAAATCCAGAGTACGACGCCCACTGCAGAATGATCTCGCCGTTGCATTCAAGCGAATCATACTGGTCGTACGTATGTCCTCTGTACAACCTGGATATTGATCTGACTCTTCCCAGATGTACCCGTATCAGGGATCCAGATGACTTCGGACGGTAGTCAGCTTGGATATTCTCCAGTAACTAGTCGCAGTAAGTCATGCGCACTATCCCAGATATAACCAAATAACAAGCATATAGGTAACGCAGCCGCAGGGAGTCCAAGCCCGTCACTCCACCACCACTCTCGTACAACTATTACACAATCCAGCCTACGTGAGTATCACTTCATCGTTGTGGTTTTCGCGCTAACTGTCTCGATGTAGCAAACTTTATTCCTGAAACCCCACCTTAGGCAGGGTAAGGGATTTCTCAACCCTCTGCCGAAAGTAAATAGACAGGCTGGGCAGGTAAGTTATGCATACATTTGAAGCACTTTGCCTCAATTTAGCATCTGTTCTGTAGCGGGAACCCTCGTGATTCGCCACCCATGTTCATCACATGGGTTCTCGCCTCCTTTTGCACACGCCGGGCCATCAGGCTCATCAGGCTCATCAGGCTCTCGTCGTCGCTAGTTTCGAACCATTGCGACTGATTTTGCTTACATTTGTACCAGAATTTTCGTGTTTTATTGTAATATGTCGTAGGCGATTTTAATTAGTGCTTTTATTGTATCATTATAGCGAAGCGCGTGCTATGAGACCAAATAGATACTACTATTAGCATATCCTAGCATATCTGATTTAGGCCTCGAGCTTTAGACTACAATAGGTATCAGAGAGGATTTCACACAAAGCCCGGCCAAATACCCATACGTAGTCAAACACCCAAACCACCGACAGATAACAGCTAGCCCAGACGGTAGACATCAGTATGTGACAGATATCCTGTTTGTTATATAGGCGCGCATTGCTGGGTTTATTTAGGTTAATGTGCGACGGAAACTAGCTGGGTTATACAATACAAGATGCAACAATTGTCACACTCAGAACCCGGCGTGTGCACTTACGAACAGTATCATACTGAGCTAGCCAGCCGGAAACCAGCTGGTGCAATATACTGACAGCAGATGGCAACTCTTGGTGGCTCCAGATCGGCTGCGGGAAGGGGACCGGTGAATGTAGTTGACCGGGAAACCGTACACGGTTAGCCGCCTGGTAGCTTGCTGATTTCTAAGCGATATTACGTATGTAAACGCCATGCCGATTCCGGCGGTTCGACTGCCCCGGCTGTTTTCCGGACTTGCGCGCTTTGCATAAAAATCGTACGTTCCCCACACATGATTCAGCTAGGCGCCAAATCAAGCCGGATTCCGGCTGGCAGAGGGACGGCGGTGTATTGGTTGCCGACCCCCATTGATGATCGTAACATCACAAACATGTCTGCTTATCCAAGAGTATGATAGAATTATAAATGACCATATACAGCGCAGGTACGAAACGATCTAATATGAACAGACGCTCAATTTCCCAGAACAGGTTGGGTCAATCTCGATCTTGCCCTGATGGCTGGGCCATATTTCTACAGACGTATCGCTTTCAGCCAAGATATTTTCGCCCCAGCAAGTTTAAAACCTACCAAGAGAATATACGGGATAGGTACACAAACTAGCGCCAAGAACGCGCAGAACATGGTCCCCCATTGGTCCCCGGCCTTTTCAAAAAGGTGCGGAATGAACAGAGGGAATGCGAATGCGATGGTCGAGCGAAGAATACCGTTCGCTGCAAGACAACTCGCCGCATACATCGGGTAAGAACTGACGATTGTGTAAGCACTAGTTAAAAATTAGCTATATTTATAACTTACTCAACCATATACGCGACGACGGAGGTAAACCCAATAATTGATCCCGTTCCAAAAGGCACCCCCGCCAGGATAGGAACGATCCAATGAACAGAAGGGTACGTTGTCCTATTCAGCAAACGGATTTAACTGAGCATATAGTCACATATTTAACCAGTTCAAACCTACCAAGCAAACCAGGTTAAAGATACGGGCAGCAATACTGCTGCGTAACATGCTCCAACCAGTCGCTGCTCGGGCGGTGCGTGTCCCCCAGCTCTCTGAGCGGCGCGCAGGTATCGCTTATTCTCAAATGGCGAGACGATAACCGCGAGAATAATACCAACTCCGATTCCTAAGAACGCCAGCCCGGTTTGCCCCGAAGTAAAATGTCTATGCCGCTGAAATACTATTGGGAACGCGGCAAAGAAACCGTAAAGCGTTCCGTAGACCAGGGCGGTGTAGAGTGATAGAGATAACACAATCGGTTCGTAGGCAAGCATTTCTATGAGCGATAAGTATCGGTCACATAAGAGGGTACATCTTTGGAATAAACCTACCCAGTGGACGTCTGAAAGTTGATCCTAGCACTTGGAGAAGACTTCCGCGTTCAGTAGCTTCATATTTCGTCGCGTAAATAACCCCAATGTTCGATTCAGACTGAAGTTTTGCTGCTCGCCGTCGTAGGAGAACTGAGGGGCACTACATGTACGGTTAGTGACCCCGCGAGGTTTAGAACGACAACAACTCACCGTTTCAGGAACAAAAGCAACGTATAAGGCGAGAACGACGCCTGAAAATATCAACATAACCCAGAAGTTCCAGCGCCAGCTGACATTGGATTGCGCGATAAAACCCTACGCATATATTCATTAGAACGGGAACATATCCGACAGAAGCGTAGTACGTACTCCGACTAGAGGTCCACACACTGGCCCAAGAAGTGGACTGACAGCGAGTATGATGAGTGTAAGCGGCCCCCGTTCTTCCTTCGTAAACATATCCGCTAAACTCCCAGCCGGGACACTGAAGACGGACGAGCCAAAACACCCTCCGAGGAGTCGCATGAGTAGCAAGGTTACGGTATTCTGGGACAGTCCAGCTCCGAGGTGAAACAGTGTGTACGGAAGGTAGGATGCAATGAAGACGGTCCGGCGGCCATAGAGCTTTTGTTATCTGATAAGTAGCATACATGGCGGATAGATTTACGCGTACCTCAGATAACGGGCCCCATACGAGTGGACCCAAACCAAAACCAAGGACAAATAACGAGAGACCCAGAAGGGCAACGTCCGAGTTTGCCCCAAATTCTCGCATGATGCCTGGAATTGCGGCCGCATATGCGCTGGACGAAAATGCTACGCAGAAAGCGGATAACCCAATCTAGGACGTCGTCTCGTTTTGTACGGTGGTTTTTTACTTTAGAAATAATACACATACCAAAGCGCCGAGCGTTCTTCTATAACCAGATCTCCAGTTCATCGGGTTTTCCGGATCGTTTGTGTGCCAGTCCACGGTAATGGTTCCACCCTTATTGGTATGTTGAGAATGAAGCGGATACACATCAACAGAATGTCGCAAGGATGGAGCCAAGGTAGCCGACGGAGATACCAAAGGTTCGTGACCTGGCTGAAAGTTGAGTGTCTCGGATAGGGCAGCCATGGTTGACCAAAGTTCGACTGGCCCGACCGGTAGTATCCACCCTTTTATACACGAGCCTGTAAGATGGCTTAAAGCGTCTTACGCGCATAACGTCACACACTCTAGCACACCGTGAATATGTAGTTATATCCCGATGCCCGAGCTCACGTATGGATTCGGCATTTACTGGAGTATCTGCCCCTCAGCCGTAGAAATCAGCAGCTTCTATGTAGGCGGGGTCGAGTTAGCGCGCAGGCAGTAGCTTATTTGAGATGTGGAAATGTGTTGTGGGGCAGCCATGTAGCTCCTATGATTGGCAGATAACTTTAGGACGTACCATTACCACGGGGGAAGTCGGGGAGACCTCAACACTAATTCGCGAGTGCGAGATACCCCTGTCCCAAAGGTTAGATATCGCGCTGATTCTCTAAAAGAGATGAGATTAACCTGAACATCTAATGCCAGTGCAATTCGAGTGCTTATTCTGAGAAAGGTGGTTTCCATAATTAGCGCCTTGAGAATTCTGTAACTTTGTTCCCAATTAAGCACAAAAATAAGCGGAATATGACCAGAGCGGCCCGGCCACGGCACTCACAGGGTCGCTCCTGAGAATAATCATGCTCAAAGTCTCGGCTACCCCCGCTCTCCGAGATGAACCATGTGAATCAGACCAGATACGAAGCCGGGATAGAAACTGAGATAAATAAATTATAGCACTTATCTCACAATCCCTATCCGGTATATAACACCCAAGCCCCTTTCATAACTTCGCCATCACCTTACTCTCACCCTCCTGGGTGTCGGGTTCCCACCACACCACCGTCACTGTGACATCGTCGCGGTATCGCCGGGAGTATGGCGCTGGGATTGATAACATTTGGTTGAGCCTTTCTCGATCCGCACCACCGAAAGCGTTCCGGATGAGATGTGTCCCAACATTCTCATCTACAAACGCCCATTCGCCCTCTGTCGACCCTTGTTTAGCCTTACTCTCGGCTGATTTTCCCTCAACCCCAGCAGTCTCGGCGGGTGCTACAACTGTTTCCGCGAGTTCTGATTTGGAAACGCTTCCTTTTCGCCCCTCAAAGTGACCTCCAACTAAGGAGACGACCTCTGAAGAGGATAGCTCGTCCCATAGGCCATCCGTCGCAAGAATAAGAAAGCGTAGAGTGCTCTTCGAACGAGATGCCGCCTTTGGCTGCGACTTATAATCACGAGACGGTAAGAAATGGAGGCCGCGTCGAGTGATAACGGGTTGGCTAGTGACGTAAGGGGGTGTTTTAAGATTTGAGGGGCATTTCCGGAATGCGGACCCAGGAGGTAAGAGGGATGAAGTCAATCTGATACCAGTATAAGCGATAAGTGGACATGAATGCATGCGTCAATCGCTCTACTTGCCTCTCCTGTAGCTCGCGAGGCCATTTGTAGTTTGAATCACCGAACGCTCGAGTTGGCTCCAGACCGCCTACAGATCGGGATTAGAGGGATAAACTACAAGCGATACATTCATACCTAACACGCGCCCTCGCTGAATCACATATGAAGCCTCATCGGGAGGATGTTCTGATACCATTCTATATAGAAGGAATTGGTCGCCTATTAAAAATGACGCAAAAAGACACATACCTCTTATACTCATTGATGTTACGGCCAGTTTGATCCTCCGTCAACACTTCAACCCGCCATTTGCCTTCGCCATTCGCATCCTCATCCCAGTATCCCGCAACCGCACGTGAATCCCCAGTCACAGCGACGTGAAGATCTCGCCTTGCCGTGTCAAGGATAGCGAGAAGCGCGCAAGACCCCGAAAGTGCTGGTAGCATGCTCGCCTCGGCCATTGGATGCTCCCAAGGTTTTATTGTTCCGGCCTTGGCCTGTAGCATTTCAAGTATTCTAATAGGCGCATTAACTATTTCCGAGTCAAGGTTTGCGAAAGCAGTCTGGATGGCAAGTTGGACATATTTCGGATCGGTTGAAGGGGAATAGGTGAAGGGGGACAGAGAAGCCGGGAGTAATGACACAATGTACGATAACGTCGCTTTGAGATAGTCTGTAGTAGACTTTCCGGTAGGATCAATGCCCTCTTTTTCGACGGATGGTCGGTCCAATGTAGACAACTCCAGCGCCACAGCGGGTATAAGTGCCTTAGCCAGTAGCCTCGACGTGTGAGGTCCAGCATGACCATCCATCACAGCAAAAAATAGCAAATCTCCAGACCCAGCTATCCCCAAGCCAGTCTTATTCTGTCCTTTAGTATCATTTCGCAAAATAAGCTGTGCACTAGCATCTTCGATCGGATTGTTGGAGTTTAGGGAAGCTGTCGCGTGTCTCCACGTCACTCCGTATGGGCGGGCTATGGACTCGCTTTTTGCGTTCGCTCTTAGCAGTGCTTCGATTTGGTCGTCGGGGAGCTGCGATATCGACTTGGTTGTCATTACCGTACGGCCGTCAGATGAACGCTGTCGAATACGGATATCAAACGAAGGGCCACCAGATAGCCTAGAGCCAAGATCACTCGAGTATATCCAGTAGCCTGAGTACCCTAGCCCAGCAGCAGTAACAGCGTAGAGAGCCGGACGCAGGAAGCTTCCAGGGCGAGGGCGAAACATTACTTGAGTAGATCTACTCCCCGCGCTACCCACTTCGATGCCAGCGCCCTACTGGAAAATAAGTTTTTAAAAAGATCTAGCTATGTCTTGCTCTAATCCTTACATCTTCTAGTACAGCCCTGTTGACTAAAAACATTTGCTAAGACTCGTTACCAAAATACGATTAGAATATTCCACCTACCAGCGGATCGACGTCGCAGGGTTTACTGATCGGGATGCTTGACGCTGACGTGGGCACGTGATCTAAGCCCCCAGCGCCTATCGGCTCTGAGGCTCTATGGTTCTTTGTTGATCAGCGAGCTATAATAAATGTGGGTCTCTCTCAACAAGTTTTGGTGGTTCATGCAAAGTATCTCTTCGCTTTGTTTTGCCTCGCTTGAAGTGTTCGTTTGTTGCATCAGTCATCGCGAGGCAGTCTACGTTAGGCGCTCGTTGGTTTGTATATCACTGTCAGCATTCATCCAGCCTGGGCCTGTTTTTTTCGGCATTTTATTTACTGTTATTTACAACTTTCGGCTCAGCATCCGGCTACGTACATCCCTTAGTCTTAAAATATAGCGTTAACCTGCGAAACAGCGCTTCCATATCAACAATATCAAGAGTGAAGAGCAGAGCGCAATGTCGTAGACGCTCGGTCCTTTTCACTTAATGCAGAGTTCTACAGTGAGGCACTTATAACGAGCTGTTCGGCTCTGTTCGGCTCATTGCCCAAGGAAAAACCACGCATACACTACCCAAATTGAGTAAATTGATACGCATTCTATGCGTGATCAACGATCAACCTCATCTTGCAGACTCGCTCTTCGATCAAATGTTGAGCGTCTATAGAGCTAACGCTCCGTGACACTATGGCAAACCCATACTTCATCTCAGACCGTACACCTAATGCAACTATCATCTAATCACGTCACTTACGAAGAACACTATTCAGATGCCGGTGTACCTGAGTCCCATCCACTCTCAGGATGCCTTTGCGTAGTTTTTAGCTTAGGGTTGGATTATGGGTCGTTGCTACAACGTGTTCCATGTCACGCGATGAGCAGTGGCTGATTATCGAGCATATCCTCCTGTTTATCAACACGAGGCCGTCTGTGACAATCTAGGCGTAGCTCAGCGCTACCGGACTACAGAGGTGCCTTTATAAAGCTGCCCTCGACTAGTGACGACTGCATCATCGCTAGATCACATACCTCTCAACGAGCAATCACCATCACACCCCGACTAACCTCTAGTGTCTACTGTGATATCTCAGCGACCGGTGTGTAAGATAATTATCCTTCGCTCGGAGCATGATTTTAAGATTGTATATTTGTCAGACTCATCGGGCCAACTCTTAGCGCTCTATCGATCAGTGGTGGCAACGACACGTATCCTCTGGTGTGTTTTCGCTATGATCCGACAACTGGAAGTATGCATTTATCTGACTTCTATTGCTTCGCCCATGCCACTTTAGCCAAGCAACGACCTCACTTCAATGGCGACCTTAAACACATTACCTTCCGGTTTATCTACAGACAAGGACCTTCGTATTTCTTCCGTTGGAATTGCCAACTTCGATTATGAAGACACCCACAGCAATCGGATCTCTCCTCGCAAGGTAACAGAGATGCACTATTACTCGGAGCAAGCTGGGGACCAAGATGATTGGATCGTACTCAAAGTGACGGATCCTGCTCATGACGCCAACGTATGGGTTCGATTCCAGCCAGATTCAGGTTGGTAGAACTATTTCCTGAGGCGAAAACTACTTACTGGAACATCGTATAGAGGGGTATCTTGGAGATTTTGCCCTGGACCATGAGCTCGCTATGCCGGGAGATGCAGCGCTACGAGCCAGCCTCCGCTTTGACAATTCGATTGAGTACAAGGATGCAATTGAGACACGCTCTGCGGTGTTTAAACAATGCAAGGGAGCGGGTGCTGAGGTAGGATAAATGGATAGGCTTGCAGCAACTGTTACTTACAACTATCTCTTTAGGCTGGTTCCACGCTTTGTGCGTCCAGGTATGCCGAGATGCTAAGCCTTCGCATCGGGCAAGGAGTCGGTAGCTGCACCCCTCAAGATCTTTGTGAAATATGGCCTGCTTTACCTGATTCAGACCGACGCCTCCATGCATTTTACTGGTACGAGAAGACCGACTTTTCAGGTATCGAGTACATCATCCTTCACGTAGTCGGGTCCTCGTCCTACACGCAGACAGGCCAGAACTGGTGGGTTCGGTTGGAGCGGGATGGATGTAAGTTTTCATTCAATTCGTGTTTATGGTTGAGTATTTACCTGAAAGCACAAGCAACCGACGAGGCGGTGATCTCGAAGAATCGAAGGCTAGTCGAACTATCTGAATCAAAGCAAACAAGGGCAATTGTATTCCGTGATGGAATCCCATTTTATAACGTTATCCAAGTCCTACAGGGGATCCCGACTGGATTCGATGTGACTACGGTACGTGCCATCGCTTGTATTATATGCTATCCTCAACCCTGATTTAATTCGTCTAGGAGGACTGCTGGTACTATTCGTCTACTCTCGCTCACAGGTTGAGTGCGGAAGTTGGTGACGACCAGTTCGAGTGTCCCACGGAGGATCTCGCGGAGATATGGTCGGGCGAACGTGGCGCTCAGTTGTTCGTCAATCGTATCCAGTGGTTCCAAGACGGAGAAGGGCCGGATTACTTGGTACTCAACATTTCAGCTACGAAGCATGATGGACATGGCCTCTGGGTTCGGTTGGGACAGGATCCCATGATCGGTGCGTCGTTCGACGGTCATGAGCTAGGGGTTGCTAAACTGATTTATCAATGGTTGATAGGGAGTCTCGTCGATACAGCATGCGTCACTCGGAACCGGCGGAATTTGCTGCGTTCTGGCCCACTCATGAATGCCGACATCACTTTCAGCACTCTTAGGTTTGGGAAGGTCAAGCAGGTGCTGGGGCAACTGAACCGAGAGTTGGGGAATATGTTGTCGTTTGACGTGAGTCTGCTGTATGCTGTACTGAGGAAGCGCGAACTTATTACTCGCCAATTCCAGGAAAACCAGGTTTCTAAGGCCGTAATGACTTTGAGGCGTCTTACGGAGATGCAGGACATAGATTGCTACTGGGTTGATGGCGATTCGACTCTACTCAGCGATTCACTGTCTCAGCTCCAGTTTTAACAAGTAGCGGAGTGGCTTAATTGGAGCACTGCACAATATACTGCGCATGTAAGATCTGTGGCGTTACTTTGATGCTGCCCATATTCTCTTGTATTACAATGTTTACTTTTTTTGGCTTTGTGTTTCTCTTACTGTCCTTTGGTCCTCTGTGAGTACTAGTTTGTATGGCAATGAGACTAGGGAATAAATCTCTAGTGCTTTCTCGATCTCACATATGCATGATTTTAAGTAATAATACCCTTGAGGGAGTTATTTAAAAGGGATAGGCTTGTTAGTGTTTATTTACGGCCAGGGGCGAGACCAGCAAGCACAGCCACTGATCAGTGGCGCCGTGCGAGCGTATTGCGTGCTCGACTTCCTCCGGGTATCCGAGGACTGATGTAAGGGCGCTGAGCAACGGCCGAGGTAGAGCATCGGATTCATAAGTAAGCTCCTGGTTTTCACGTTCTCTACCGAACTGTCTTCACGAGATGCATCCCCTAGCTCGCACTCGTCCTCTCATACGCGCTCTCACCAACTCAAGCTTGCGGTGGACGCCGGCAGCAGTACAAATTTTTGCAACAGACTCGTCAAGCCCAACGACAGTTATCAAAAGAGGGGTGTCATCTAATGTTGGAGGAAAACGTCCAGCGTCGCATGCAGCAGTTGCTACAGCTCGGTCAGAGCCTCGCTTTCCCTGCGTCGATGCCCATGCCGCTCGCGAACTGCGAGTTGCGCCTCAACCTATAGATCCGTCATCCTCAGGGCCCGAACCCGCGTACGGCCGACCCAAGCCGACCTCATACCACAAATTCCATAGCAGCGAGCCACTCCCCCTCGTGTATGGCGACGTCCTACGCGAGTTCGACGTTGCCTACGAAACTTGGGGCCAGCTTAACCCGGCACGCGACAATGTTGTTCTGATCCATACAGGTCTTAGCGCCTCATCTCATGCGGCGTCTACCCCACTAAACCCTGCTGATGGCTGGTGGGAGAAGTTCATTGGCCCTGGCAAGGCGATCGATACAAACCGCTACTTTGTCATCTGCACAAACGTCCTTGGCGGCTGCTATGGTTCTACTGGCCCATCTTCACCAGACCCCTCACGCGGTGGCGCACCTTATGCCGCCCACTTTCCTATCTTGAGCATTCTGGATATGGTACAGGCGCAATACAGACTTCTCGACCACCTAGGAATCGAAAAACTCTACGCCAGCATCGGAAGTTCAATGGGCGCCATGTCTAGTCTTGCCACGGGATGGATGCACCCGGAACGAGTCGGACGTATTGTCAGTATTAGCGGTACTGCCCGAAGCAGCCCTGGGAGTATTGCGATGCGCTACGCCCAGAGAAGTGGTGAGTGACTCATATTCGAGAACGCGCGCTTTATTTAAATGTCCTCACTTAGTCCTCATGGCGGACCCCAATTGGAATAATGGATCATACTACGATGGGTCGCCACCCCACACCGGGATGAAGCTCTCTCGCCAAATTGCAACAATCACATATCGGTCTGGCCCCGAATGGGATCAACGGTTTGGCCGAAACCTGCGTACACTAGGCTCGGGCGAACAGGCGCAGGTCGAGGCAAACAATGGGATACGGCGTCCAGCCTTGTGTCCAGATTTTTTGATCGAGACCTACCTGGATCATCAGGTACGATGGTGTTAACCTGTGATGTGACGAATCTAACCCTCCACTTGAACTATATAGGGCGAACAATTCTGCCTTAAATACGACGCCAACTCGTTCCTCTATATCTCAAAAGCAATGGATCTCTTTGACATGACACAGTCGAACCTCCGATCTCTCTCTGTTCCTTTCCCCGAGGTCCCTGGATCCCACCCTCCGGCGCCTCAAAAATCCGCAAAAGCACCCCTTCATCTCTCACCTCCGCCATCATACTTCTCCGATCTCTCCGCTGGTCTTGCGCCGCTTTCCAAAACACCAACGCTCGTCCTGGGCGTACAGAGCGATATTCTATTCCCCGTAGAACAACAGCGTGAGATGGCTGACGCGCTACGAATGGCGGGGAATGATTCTGTGGTATATTATGAGCTTGGGGGTGTGTGGGGGCATGATACTTTCTTGATTGATGTGATGAATGTGGGAGGGGCAATC
Source organism: Ceratobasidium sp. 395 (assembly GCA_019616345.1). Classification (NCBI taxonomy): domain Eukaryota; kingdom Fungi; phylum Basidiomycota; class Agaricomycetes; order Cantharellales; family Ceratobasidiaceae; genus Ceratobasidium; species Ceratobasidium sp. 395. Next base: position 6,227 of record WSTH01000109.1, on the reverse strand, counting down.
CGAGGCTTCTTGGCCTAATTATCGCACTTGGGTGTACTTGTATCATAAATAATAGCTATTGTGCATTTGTTTACATGTAAGGCCCGCCTGGCATAAAACGTTAACCTATAACGGCATTTCGACAATGGAGAACTTTTGTATTCATAAGCGCTGCATGAACACAGCTAAATTAGGTATGACAGGAAATACACGTGTTGATCTATCATCAAGCCAAATATGGTCAGGGTTCAGTCCTCCTGTTCCTTGCGGCCACCTCAAGTACCGATTGGTGACCCTAACCTCTGCATTCCAGTCATTTGTATATGGAAGCAACTCCTCATTTGGGTCATTTACCGAGGGGAACGAATGCAAGCGCTAAATCAAACATAGGGCATGTTCAGACGGATCGTAACCTCACTCCACAGAAACGCAATGTGATTTATGTACGTCGAGTAACAGCTGATCGATATGAGTGGTGACTTACACTTGAAATTGCGACTTACCAAGAGACGAGGTGCGGCAGATGATGTAGAAAACAACGGTAGTACAACCGAACCAGACGAAGAGGAACAAAGTAACTCCTACTAAAGCCATTAGGCGCCGCATAGTGTTAACATCTGTTTACTTTTCACACCCAGTCATAATTAGCGGCTCAATGGTGAGTACAATTATTCTAGCGTAGCTCATTTGAATAGATTACATCTGTATTTATTCAATCGCGCGTTTTTATGGACATATAGCCTCTTAAGCAAGTAATCAAGCACCTGGTACACCACGGCTGTCCAAATATCTCGACGCATTTGGACTTGTCCCTGTGCAATGAAACGGCGATCTCTAGGGGCGGGTTCGGAGATGTTTATCAAGGAAGGTTATTGGACGGAACCAGAATCGCCATGAAATGTCTCCGTCTGTATGTTGACACAGGTGAAGACAACCAAAGGGCCTTAAAGGTGCGCATACTGTTGTTTGCCTATATTTCAAAGTTTTTGAGCTCGGAGGTTGTCGCGATAGTACGCGGCGCGGGAGCTTTATACATGGTCCAAGTGCAAACATCCGAACGTCATAAAACTACTTGGGTTGGCCGAATTTCGTGGACAGATTGCAATGGTGTCGCCGTGGATAGAGAGCGGCAACGTCAGTAGCCTAAACAAAGCCAACCATACAATTGACCGCTGCCTCTTGGTAAGCACCTGCGTATAATGTGATATGCTCATTAACCACGGAGCTCTCGTAGTGCGTCCAAATCGCTGAAGGCTTGGCTTACCTCCATCAGATCGGGATCGTGAGCAACCCGCCCTTGTAATCATGATTTCAATCTTATAGTAACCCTGCCATTCTAGGTGCATGGTGATCTCAAAGGTGTATGTACATGTTTGCACGGATGTTTGTTTCAAGCTCAAACGACAACGCAAAGGCCAATGTTTTGCTGTCGGACGGTCGCGTCGCCCAGCTGGCTGATTTTGGTAATGCTATCTTGAGAAGTAGTACTCTGGATTTCACAGAAAGTACTACTCGCTCCCAGCTCTCTATACGATGGGCGGTATGTTTATTTCAAAGTCCCCGATGTAATAGCTTAACTACGTTTTCTTCAGGCACCGGAGCAGCTGGACGATCTAGTCTCATGTAGTCGCCACGCGGATGTTTTTTCACTTGGGATGGTATAACCACACTACTTTAAAGCAGCTCTCTTTTACTTACGGGATGGACTATTAAACTTTACAGACCATATTGGTATGTAGCATTTTGATCACAATTGTCTGAGGTGCAGTTGTAACTTGCTGTATTCCAGGAGGTCATCTCACGACAACAGCCATATAGTCATATCAAGAAAGATATTGCCGTAATAACTGCCATATTAGTTAAGCGGCAACACCCACAGCGCCCCGAGGATACCATTCCCACCGCAAGCAAGCAAGGTAATACTCTATGGTCATTACTCGAGAAGTGTTGGAGCTGGGAGCCCGAGGACCGTCCTGACGCTTGCCATGTCACTACAGAGGTACTTTTTCCAGTACATTATCATGGATCCCTTATTAACATACTGCTCAGATGAAGACAATCAGCCTAGGCGGACTGTTAGGTGAGCGCTCGTATAAGTCTCGGTGATCACTAGCGTGCATATATAACACCGGAGATGATCAAATTAGAAGTTCCGGGGGCACCCCTGGTGGTGCCAAAACTAGAACTAAGTGACGAAGTGCCGTTCGCAACGCGGCATGGAGTTGTGGGGGCAACCCCAGGCATGCGCGAACAAGGGCCGAGCATTGCTGCACCGATTCCGCACACGCTTCCTCGTCCTCGCTCGGCTGAACCGATTCTATATAGCGGGACGATGCACGAGCCGCGGTCGCCGAGTGAACCGCCGAGTCCGGACGTGACCGAAGTCGACATGGCGAGGGCGGCGCAACACCGGGAAGCTTTCGAATGGGCCGAACAAGAAGCCGCGCAGCGGGTCAAACAAGGAGACGACAATGCGCCGTATATCTTCAACGGGTTCCCGACCTGGGTCAACTGGGATCTTTTCACCCGGCTCGAAAATGAAGAACGAATGGAGCACGGCGAGGCGCCTCTTCCCCGCGTGACGAGCGCGACGAAACCGGAAAAGCTGCAGGATATCTACGACGAGTGGCGCTCTACGCGGGATAAATGGGTCGACCGATTCTGGGACCCGGCTTGGGCGAGGTTTATGCACGAGACTGGAGGCCCGATTCAGCGCGAGCTTGCGGCGGAGCGCCAAACTACGATGGGAAAGGCGCTCGAAGCCGCTCGGGCATATCAGCGCGAGAATTCGGAGCTTCCGTTGGCCAAACTCGAGTTTTCGAGGGGGTATTTGTGGGATGATGGGTATATGCATAAGGATTGGCAGTGGATCAAGGTCAAGTCGTGGCAGTGGACCGTCGAGCACGAGAACGATGAGAGGCGGGCGATCAGGCGTGCTCCGCTTCCGAGGTTTAACCCCGGAATGAGTCAAGACGATTGGCGTGAAGTTCGAGACGTGTGGCATACGACGGCGAGCAAGTGGGCCGAGAAGCTTAAGGATCTTGAATGGGTCGAGCGCGATCGACGAGAGGGAATCACGCCCGAACGACGGATATATCTCGAGCAGCAGTCTTTGCAGTCCAGACAGGATTCGGCGATGGAGCTGCTGGCGCGGCGGCGGGGGGCGTACACGCAGGCTCAGATCAGTGGCATGATGCCAAGGGTTTCAGACGCGGAGCTGGCAGGGCGGAAACAGGTGCAACAAGAGCCGGACGAGCTGGGAAGCGTTACATTTGGTGGGTCGAGTGTAGATCACGCCGGTGCGTCCCGAGACGCGTTTGGTCGCCTGATTGACGACGATTCGAGCCCGTATGAATCGACGAATAGCGAAGACGTCGTTCCGCCCGCGAGTCCGCCAGGTAGTCCACTACCTCCACCCAATCCACTTCCAGATTGGGTACAAATCAAGATGAACGATGTGTTAAGCGTGAGCGTGGTGGATAATCCCAAAAAGCCTACAATCTTAGGAGGCATCCTAAAGCGCACATTAGCGATGCAGCGCCGCATGAGTAACCAAAACGTGCCAGAACGAAACAACTCAACACGGAACGAGCAGCCTAGCTCATTCGACGGAATGCCCAGGCATGATCACTCGCAGAGCGAGGTCGCTCTTGTCGACGATCCGTGGGCGGGCGTGTATCGCTCGGCGCATCCGGTCTCTGTGCAGCCAGTCCAGTTCGACCGGAACCATGCGTTCAGTATGACTTCACCGCACGGGATCACTTATGACGGGAAGCTCTACCCGTCCGCGATCCACTTATGGCACGCCATGCGGTTCCTCCGCCGCGCGGGGCGAGGGCGAGGCCGCGCTGAAGAGAGCTGGCGCCCAGAACTAGCCGAGGGGATCCGAAATGCAGCCGAGCCGGAGCTGTCTGCTGACCGTTGGGCGCGCGCCGGTGCGATCGGCAAGGACGGAGCGATCTTACTTTCGTCGCAACGACTGGACTGGGAAGAGGTGCAGATGGAAAAGATGGATGAAGTGCTCACGCTCAAATTCACTCAACATACCTGTAAGTTTATTTTTAATCCTTTCATTCCCGGTCTAGTATTAATGGGCTTTCTGTTAGCTCTGGGCAAGATGCTCATGTCTACCGATCCGGCGCAACTATTGTATATGTGGGATGCTCCTTGGGGAGCTGGGGCCGACCTCAAAGGACCGAACAATTTGGGCAAGGCCGTCATGCGCTGTCGCGAGCGTCTCTTGCTGCAATACCAAGCACGGTAGTTTCCCGCCCCAAGTTTCTTTTTCCTTTCGCGACTTCTTTGATGACGGAATCTCAAGCTGATTTAAATTTGATCTTTATGAACGGTTTTCTTCTCGCGTACATATGCGGTTCTGTTATCGTTTACTCGCGTTCCTATTCTTTGCGGCTGTGTTGTATATGTTGTACCTTCGATACGCCCGTGTATTGAATTTACCCCAAATGTATTTATATTTTTGAATGATCTACCTGTAAGTTTAAAGCACGCCACGGCGTCGCAACGAGTACTCAATAAATGTGTTGCAAAAGAAAACGGTACGTCTCAGATCTGGCCACAGTGACAACTGCAGACCAAGCGTGATGTTCAATACTTAAATCACGTAAAACGGGTGACTTAGGGGGGAGGCATGGACCGCGCTAGAGATGAGATTCTGACCAGTCATCCTCAGTTTCAGGAGTCCGGCCCCGCTAGAGTATGGAACTCCGGACCCGGCGCGTAAGTGCCGGGCCGTTTCGGGCAACTCGAGCTGGTATACAAGTATAAATACCCTGACTCATTCCAGCATTTTGAGTCATCGATAGACACGCCGCTCGCGCTTGTTTTTGACCAGTTCCAACGTTTAAAAATGTAAAAAGAAAACATATTTACGGTTTCAGTATATCCCGTCGGTATGCTCAATCCATCTCCGCTTTGCACCCCAGTTCACAACCTCTCTGGCATTCCTAAGTTTCTGCATGTCCGTCCCACCAGTAGCCTTCAAAGCTCTGGTCAATACCTCTCCTCCCGCCTTTACGACCCCTGCTCCGCCAGCCTTAGCTACGGCGGCGCCCAACATTATCTCAACCTCTACCAAACAGGCACGCGCGCGCGACTCGGCTTGGACATCATCTGCAGTGTGGTACCGAGAGGCAATTGTATCAGGCTTGCGAAGGCCTTTTGCTACAAGGAGCTGACGGGCGAGATAGTGAAGCCACTACGTCCATGGGATTAGTTGTTTGCTCGGGGAAAACTAGGATATATGCGCACCATAACGTTCGTCAACGGCCGGTACTCCGCCCATCCTTCCTCCTTACCCATGCAGTGCACTTTCATCATCCGATACACATCAAACTGGTAGTCTCCCAATCCTTCGAAGATCTCAGGCTCAAGTTCGGTATACCATGGTGTCTGGGTATGTGTGTCCATTCGTGACAGACCCAAGTCGATTAGCGTCACACGCACTGGCGGATCCACTTTCGCCTTGGATTTAGATTTGGACTTGGGAGCGTTCTGGATGAGAATCTGTCCCCAGTGTAGATCTCGGTGTTCGAACCGAACCAGGGATTCGGCCTGCGCAAGTGTTTGAGCGACCTGCCAGAAGATACTGGACGCTGTATGCCACGAAGTACGAGGGACGAACGTGTAATGTTCGAGATCGGGGCCGCCATCCGGGAGGATGAGAAGCACATACAGTTGGGAAGCTGAGAATGAGTCTATGTATGCGCATTCAGCAACTGAGAAAGCGGGCATATCTTTGAGGTACGTACCGGGACGAATGCTTTCCGAGCCGACTTCCCTGTCGTAAGCATCCCAGAGTTCCAAGAGCTCCCGAGGGTAGGAGCCACGAGCGACGTGTGCTCTATCGATGTAACTCGAGTATAAGCTACGACATCCTTAGTAGTTAACCAAGAGACTCACTTGGCAAGTTTAATAAACCCATCTTGAATCTCCCCCATGGCCCTCGTAACCGCAATCTCCTTCTCTACATCCTCAATCTCACTCACACACGGCCCATCAACATCAATAATAACCCCTACCTCTTCCATTCGCAACGGCACGACCTTGACCACAACTCCTCCTAGGCCAAACACCTCCGAATAGCTTGCTTCTCCGATTTTTCGCCATCGTCGACGGGATGAAGACGGGTAGAGAGCGTGTACATCGTCCGTTGAGAACGTCGAAACAAACGCTTCTAAATCTATTGGTTCGGATTGGGAGCAGGTTGATAGGAGGCTTTGTAAGGCAGG
>WSTH01000108.1:29968-40256 GCA_019616345.1 Ceratobasidium sp. 395 | reverse complement strand
AACCTAACCTAACCTAACCTAACCTAACCTAACCTAACCTAACCTAACCTAACCTAACCTAACCTAACCTAACCTAACCTAAACCTAACCATTTAGTCATGGGTATTCTACACTGCAATGTAGAAACAATATACACGCAATAATAAAATGGCACATGCCTTGTGGAATCAGAGGATCATGCATGAGCTGCTGATGAAGGTAGCTAAAGGCCAAGGTTGTATGCTTCAAGCCTTGAGGTTGTGCAGTAGCCGAGGTTATGTCTCATGCTGTGTTTTGCGGCTCAACTGCAACGTCTGAAGCTGAAACAGGGGTGAGCAGCTGGCATTTGAATGTAGAGTGAGACTAACTGGCTGAGCTTGGATACTGCCCTGAGAAGGTGCGGGTAGCTGTTCTACAGGTGCAGGTGGGGCTGAAGCATGCTGAGAGTCTAGGCAAATGGCTCTGGGAGTTGTGATGAAAGAGGACCAAGGATTGGTCTTTGATATCCTACACACAGCGTTAAGACTTGAAGTGGTGGCTGAGGTGGACTTTGCGCCTGTTGCTGAGTGCAACAAGCAGGCTTTGGTCCCATTCAGAGCATGGTGATCTAAGGCGCCATATTGACTCAACAAGCAAGGATATCTGAGTTCAATAAGTAAGAAAGGAGAAAATAACACGCAAAGCAAAGAGGAATAGAGGGTGTTGGCCTTGAAAAACGCCCCAAGGGCAATCTTATATGGGAGTGGTGTTGAGTGTAATATACAAATAAGGATAGAACTCTGCACAAAAAGCACAAAAACCGGTGCAAGGGCCTGTGAGTGAGCATAGTGCCAGCACTTCAGAAGGTTGCATATATGCTCTTAGTCAATATTTGGCCAAATCTGTGAGCACTGACCAAACAATTACTTGCTTCCTGATCAACAGTGCAAACAAACTCAAACTCAACTATCACTGGCAAAACAAACCTCAAATTGAGGTTAGTACATTGTCTGTTACATATCTTGGTCAATAAATGGGGTGATGTAAAAAGTCTTCAACAGCTTTAGAACATTCCATGGTCACTAATTCACTGCGCAGCTTTGCCCAAACTCTGGGGTAGTGTAGCACGGTCACCGGATCAGCTCAACATCAACAATTGCGATGTCATGCTTGAACTGATTTGTTCCCGCTTGGTATGCCGTTTTGGCCTCAGACATCCTACTACCTGACTATGACTGATTTGTGAAACACGTGAATCATTCCACATATGCCACTGTCCACTCTGTTGACCCATTGTAGGTGGGTGCTGAAATTCTCATGATTGCATGTATCACGCCAGCGCAGAACCTTTCAAAACTCTAGGTGAGCAACATCTGACCAGTAGTATATGGAAGTGGTACTCAACTGACCCTTTGAACCACTTACAAGCTCATTGGCACCATGCTTGCTGACTAACGCCACACTATAACACAGCACATTCCAGCCTCAAACCTTCTGTCTGCCTTGTGGATTGGATTTGACCGTAAGCTGGATATCCTTTTCTGGGATGTATGGTGGGGCAGGAACCTTGATCCAAAACTGCTTGTAAAGGCTAACACACGTGGACGGCAGAGGTGGCAGCCCACAGCAAACAGCTCAGGGGCAGCTAAGGTATGTACTGTTGCTGCAACATGTTATGACCCAGATAGTAGTCATAACAGTACAACAGGATTTAATAAGGATTCATAGCATTTGTTCTGAAATTGTGAATGCTACGAATAAGGTCACATGACCTCAGCACTTATCTCAGCACACAGCTAAGTTGCTCCTCATACTTCTCTCCTTTCTACTGAGATGCAAGGAGCAAGCTGTCATGTGATTTTGGTGCTTATCACATGAGCTGAATGGTAGACATATGTCTCCAACTTAGGTCACATGACCTCAGCGCTTACCTTAGTGCTTATCCAAGTCGTTCCTCATTGTTACAAATCACTGCCCAGAGTGTAGTGGGGATAAATGTAACTACTAGTATAACACGTAGTCTTGAGATGCAACCAGACAGTAATGGTAACAAAGGTTTCATGAAGCTATTGTGAACTAGTTAAAGAAACGAATAGCAGAGGCGTAGGATCCACTGCTCGGCTGGTACGTGAAGGAACCAGAAGTTATGTAATTAATAGAATATACAGTAGTTGCACTACCAAAGGACAAGACGTAGGTCTTGGCCGTCTGTATATGCGAAGGACATCGCATCAATATATTGAAGCGCTGTGAACTTAGTTCAGCCAATGTTCACCCGAGCATGCTATTGTCAGAGGCTACCTGGCATACGTTGGGGCTTACCTGGACTTAGTGATGCTGCAGAGGTTAGTAGGCGGACAATGCAATGCAACAGTTGCTTATGGATATATGCGCGTGAGTCTACTTAGCGCAATATAGAGACGAGCAAGGCTCAAGTCTTAGTCACAATGGCGAGTGAGAGGTAAAGAGATTGGTGCATTCAATGGCCTCTGAGGGCCTCTTTATATACATGTGAGACGTGGCTATACTAGGGACCATACATTCTGCTTCCACCAATCCAATCCTTGTATTCCTGCTGCGGGTACTGTGCAATGCTGAGATTGACTGTGCAAGGCTGTGTTGCACAGTGACTGTGCGCTACGGACTGTGCACTGCGGACTGCTGGTAGCTGTGCTGGGCACAGTGAATGTGGACTGTGGAAAGCTGTGTAAAGCTGTGTGGGTACAGAGTGGGTGATCCGGCCATGTAAACATGCTAAACCACGGGTATATGCAGGTATACTTCTGTGAGCCACGAGATTGTATATGATAGCTTGTGGCTAGGAGATAAGCGCTGGGTGGCTACACTAGATGTGTTCTTTGCCTTTGCGTGGAGGAGCATGTTTGGTAGACTCATGCTTCTCTCCTTTCCAATGTGGAGTAGGGAGCAAGTTACCACGTGACCCTGTAAAGTTGTCACATGACCTAGGACTAAGCGCTGCTCTTATAAGATTTGGAGCCGCACAAACCCTCAGAGCAACTTACCTAAGGTCATTGACAACACACATGACTTGTTAGTCAACGCCCGTTTGCAGCCACACAACTCATGTGACCCCACAGACTGCGGACTGCACAATAGACTGGCTCACCCTGAACAACAGGGAATATGAGGAGACTAGAGCAAGCCTGGAGGTCCCAGCTTGCTTTATCTGGTCAACCACCACTGAGACCTGGACTGTAAAAAGCAAACTAGACACAAATACAACAGTAAAGACAAACAACAACATAGCCACCACTTAAGGAGACCACAGAGAGAGACAGTGACAGAGGTCATGACATAAAGCTGAAGTTGGCAATATAAGTCTTCTGCATGGTATTCTCAAATAATTTGTTGAAACAAGATGTTTGTGTGTGAAGGACTCTTTGGGAACTAGTGAGAATCCTCTTGATCAGGCTTGTACTCATCTTCCAACTGACCTTGCTTTGGAATATCAGCAATTTTGTTCTCAGTTTTGTCTTTGGAGTTTGTAGCTATACCCTGTCCTCCATCCTCTGAATCTAGGTTGGACAAGTCAGCCTCAGACCTCAACTTGTCATTGGTTTGTTGATCATAGATGTTCACGTTTGGCAAGGACTGATTGTGTTCTTACCGTTTGAAATACTTGTTGCACTCCTGAACCCGCCCATTTGTGTCAAGGAAATCAACAATCTGTGGCATATAGTAGCAGTGGTTGCTCAACAGGTACCGCTCTTTTGCTGCACCAATATGCATATGTTTGGGCTGATTGGTGCTGAAGTGGAAAGGAGCTCCCAGAGGTCTACTCTGAGGGACATAGTGTGACATTCTGTGCAGTTATTGAATGTTCCATTCTGCATCACTAGTGGAGTCATCCATGTGGTACTCAAACTGACATGTGAACACAAAGTCAAGGAATGTGTAGACTGCATCAGGAAAAGTTGGCATTTAAATGTAGCGCCTGATTCTAAATTCACTTAATTCAGCTAAATTGACTAAATGCCCCCCTTGAGCCATTTTCTTTGAGCCTCCAGTCATTCCGGGATGCTTGTGCACAATAACCCTATGCCCTATGCACTGGGCCGCTGGTAATAGGTGTGCTAGGGAGGCAGCTATGCTGGGTTTTTAGAATTCTACATTCACTAAATCTGCCGAGTCAAGGATAAATTGACCTAAATTTCTGAAGGTGTACAAATGCTGAGTCCCCTAAGTCCATAAATGTAGCTGTCATGACTTGACACGCTTCCCAGAATATATTCATGATTTTATTATATTTTTCTGATATACTTTCCTTTTATGGAACATTGGTCATAACCTTAGTCATCTCATTTGTAATCTTTGTCATCAGGGTCTCTTAGTCAGAAGTCACATGATCTCAGAATGTTCCAGAAGTCTTACTAATCCTTCTCATTTCACATCTGATATCAAATTAGTATGATTCGTTCTTTGTACACGTAGATACAAGGCTGTGCACCCAGATGTATATAACCAGGGACAAGTTCGAGGTTACAGACCAAGAACTTGACCTCCTCGTCAATTCTAGTTTACTCATCACCATTCCTCTAAGTCACTGTCCATCAGGGACATACTTCATACTTGTGTCTTAGTCGAACACCATCCTATCTCGAGTAGGCTTGACAGTAGCTAAGTTTAGATAAGTTTAACTACATGAAAGTGCACAAGTTTTTCTGATGTGCAAAAACAGTGTTGCGGGTGATATTTGGTGCGTCAATAATAACTTCAAAGAAGACGCAAACCATTGATCAAGACTCATTTCCAGTCTGTTGGGAGATATGCGTTACACCATTTCAAAAATGCTTGAGGCCTGGAAATGGCGGTAACAGATGGAAACATTGATCGAGTTCATCGTTGTTATGGTAAATACATGATATTTGAACATCCTATTAAGGCGCTGATGCACAAAGTTGGGTGGAAATAGGGTTTCAAGCTGAACAACTGGCAAACTTGCCCAGTGTGGTAAGGTGACAGAGTTTAGACCAATGTCTGAGCCATTCCTGATAGCCTCTGGTGTCTTCTGTGTGCGCCTTGATGCATAGTTCCCAAGCACGCCAAGCCATTTCTGAGCTGCCCACCACATTGGACAATGGCAGCCCTTGACACAGGCAATTTGGACTTGCTCCTGGTTGTCAGCAAGGTGAACGCCATAGATTGGGTGTCCTGTACAAATCTGGTCATCTGAGCACTCCAGTTCTATGCCATTTTGTCTAGCCTCTCAAAGTGGCTCTAGAGTATGTTACATTGATTAGTGAAATAACTGGCATTGGAGTACTTGTTGTTAGAGTGTTGAGTAACCAGGCAGTTTCAAAACGGGAAGATAAGCTAAAACCTCAAATGCGCCACCAGACTCCTAGCAGTGAAGATCAGCCGGAATGTTCCCAATGGTGATGTACACCAGATATGCTTGTTTGACATCACTGAGTGCTGTCAGGTTTGTCTTGTCTGACACTAGAATAGCTGGTATGAGTGTTGCTCCAGGTGGCAGCAAACGCTAGAATCATTTTACCTAGTAAGTAAACTTGAAGCATTTGTTCTGGCAGGGCTACTGACTTGTGTGTCCCACCACCAGTTGGGTGTCCACATTTCTCCATAGATGTGATCTTGCTTGCTGTTATCACTGAATTCCTTCTGAGGTGCAAATATTAGCCTGTTTGTGAACATTGGCTTCCAAACTAGCTTTTGAATGCATTTAATTGGATTACCACAAAACAAGACAATCAGTTCACCAGCATTGCTAACTGTTCCAAGATCTAGTTTGTATGATATCTACCTGCCCAAATGAGGAAGTAGGTCCATTACTTGTTGAAAACTGTAAAAATTATGAAACATTGGTAGAAGATAATCTGGTTTGTGAATATGGCCAACAGGTAGGCACTTGTTGCCAGATCAGACTTGCTCTGCACTCACTGAATGTGTTTACTGTGAGTCCTAACTGCAAAACCTTGTTTACCCATACTTGGGACTGTCCACTCATGAAAAGTAGCTTCATGTATTGCCACTCCAGTTTGCTCTGTGCCAGGAGCCACGGCATGTTATATTTGCAACCAAGTGATTGATCCTCAGCATAAGGAATCACATGGCCAACACACTACACTCTTGCACCTGTGTCAAGCCTGTATTCAAGTAAAATAAAAGGACAAGTAAAAGCCTCTATTAGATGACAGGTTAAATTCTGGAAGTGACCTCTTCAAACTCAACCCTACTTATATACATGCAGAATCCACTCTCAAATCTACATGCACAAACGTATGGTGTGATTGTGAGTCATACAGGAATAGGCAACCACAGTTGAAATAGGATGACTCATTGATCCAGAATAATCCATGAGTCATGTTATATGAGATATTTCCAAAAAGGAAACTGTCCAAGAAAAGAGTATAGTAAATGAGAGAGTATCCAGAGTATATGTTTAGAAGTGTGTCAGGTCATGACACTACCCCGCATCTAGACCTGATTGTCCCTTGCAGCCTTAGGGTGCTGTTTGTGGAAGTTGTGTGAGGTGGCTAACGTGTTCTTCAAGTTTTCATAGGATTCCCACATATTGTCTTGGGGGCCCCAACCTTTCTAACTCAGGTGGTAAAGGACTTTCTTCTGGGCATCATGGCCCAAGTCTAAAATCTTCCCAACCTTGTATTCATCTTCACCTTCAGGAGTGACAATGGGAGGCAAAGGTGCAGGTTTTCTGCTAAATGCATCATCCTTTTTGAGTGCAACTCTGGAAATGCTGAATACTGGGTGGACTTTCATTGTCTTTGGGAGCTCCAATTTGAAAGCGTGGGTGTCATGACTTGACACACTTCCATATATATATTCAGGATTTTACAATATTTTTCTGATACACTTTCCTTTTATAAAACATTTGTCATAAGCTTACTTATCATCTTTGTAATTCTTGTTGTCAGGGTCTTTTAGTCAGAAGTCACATGACCATAGAATGTTCTAGAAGCACTAGTTATATGGTATTAGGGGGTTTATTGGTAGGCTTAACTGGGGCTCAACTGGGGCTCAACTGGTACCTCAACTGGTACCCCAACTGGGCCCTAACTCACGTTTGAGTGCCACCAGTTGAGCCATTTCTGGCCCTCATCCTTCCTTATCTGAGCTGAAAAAATCCCTCTAGCTCATCAGATTGTAGTCTGCACAAATCTAATGTAAATTGTGTGCATATAGTATAGGTATCCAAAGGTTAGGCCATTGGTGTCATGACTTGACACACTTCCAAAAATATTACCTTGATTTTACATATTGTATTTTGACACATGCCTTTTATGGAACATTTGTAAGGATGTGTTATTTCTTATCTAATCTTTGTCATCAGGGTTTCTTAGTCATATGTCACGTGATCATAGAACGTTTCAGAAGTCTGACTAATACTTCCTATTTCTCATCTGATATCAAATTAGTTATGACTCGTTCTTTGTACACGTAGATACAAGGCTGTGCTCTGAGTTGTATATAACCAAGGGCAAGTTTGAGGTTACAGACCAAGAACTTGACCTTCTTGTCAATACAGTTCTCCCTTACATCCTCTTGGTCACTGGGCTATCAGTCGCCCATACCTTTACTATATTCTTTATCACCATCTTGAGGACGCTGACAATTGGTGCTTAACTGGTACATCCGAGTTGGGGCCCAGTTGAGGTACCAGTTGTGGTACCAGTTGAGGCCTAGTTTTGCTACCGTGAAACCCCCTATTTTGCATCTCATAGCAAATACATGTATGACTCAGTTTGCTTCTCAGTTTGTACACGTAGACACGTGGCTGTGTGTCGTGACCTCTGTCGCTGTCTGTCTCTGTGGTCTCCTTAAGTAGTGGCTATGTTGTGGTTGGTCTTTACAGTTGTATTTGTGTCTAGTTTATGGTTTACAGCGTAGGTCTTGGTGGTGGTTGACGAGATAAAGCAAGCTGGGACCTCCAGGCTTGCTTTGGCCTCGTTATATACCCTGTGGTTCAGGGTGAGTCAATCTGTTCTGCAGTCCACAGTCTGTAGAGTCACGTGTGTCGTGTGGCTGCGGACTGACAATGACTAAGGTGTCACGTGTGTTAGTGAACAGCCTTAGGTAAGTCCTGCTTGGGTTGTTGCGGCTCCAAATCTTATAAGAGCCGCGCTTAATCCTAGGGTCATATGACAACTTCACGGGGTCACATGACTTGCTCCTGCTCCTGCTCATTAGCAAGGAAGAGATGTTTGAGCAGGAGTTGGTAAGCGCCAAGGTCACGTGATCTGATTCATAGCATGTTCGACTCCGGAGAAAATGCTATAAATCTCTATTAAATTCGGTTGTTTTGTTATGACTGTTGACTGGGTCATAACACTGTGTACTCTGGTGTATATAACCAAGGGCAAGTTTAAGGTTACAGACCAAGAACTTAACCTCCTCGTCAATTTAGTTCTTTCTTACATCCTCCTGGTCACTGGGCAATTGGTCACTCACACCCTTACTCATCTCACCATCCCTATTGGGAGAAGCTCTGACAGTGGGTCCCAACTTCTTCAAGACTTCAAAAGGGCCTAGCCACTTGCCATGGTTTTTTTGAACGGCAATTGGGGGTAATGTCCTTGCTTGACAACCAGACTTTGGCTCCTACTTTGATGTCTGCAGGTGCCCAATGCTTTTGATCATAGTGTTCTTTGATCTTTTCATTGGATAAGTCAAGCGCAGCCTTCAATTTGTTGTAGTTACTTGCAAGCCAGTCAGCTGGGTCATCTGCAGCAGGGACTATGCCAATAGAGTTGTCTCCTACCGCGAACCTGGGGTGGAAACCATAGCAGGCAAAGCAAGAACTGTTGCCAGTGGAAGCGTTCATGCCATTGTTGTATGCAAACTCCCCCAAGGGTAGTAAGGAGACCCACATGTCTTGATGACGGGAGATATCATGACGTAGGTATCCTTCTACAGCTTGGTTGGCATGTGCTGGTTGCCTGTTGGTCTGTGGTCAGTATGCATTGGAGAACTGGGGTTGAGTGTTGAGTTGTGCGTAGATCTGTTTTGAGAACATGGAGTTGAAGCTCAGTCTTTGGTCAGAGATGGTTCTATAGTATGCCCCAAAATTGATTGTAAAAAACGTGCAACACTCATGCAAGTGTCTCAGCATGTCAGCACTATGCTCATGTAAGCTAAAATCCTGATCAGTATTAGCTATGCTTCTTGGCTGCACTCTCAGCTTTGTTTGAACATGTTTGGACCACAGCTGGGTGAGAGATGCATCCAACAATGCAGCTTCTTTTACAATCAATTTTGGGGCAGGCACAGCTAATAACCTTGCTTGGACCATACTACCTGACTGAGCCATCGTGTGGACCCCACTTTCTCTGAGCTGCATGAGCTGAGTCAGCTTGGCTATGCATGGCTGTATCATGATGTTCCACTCAGCATGGGGTGCACAACAAGCCAATCAAGGTCAAGCTGTGCACCAAACTGCTTTTTGGCTGTTTGCTGAGGCGCATGCGCACTTGGCCATGCACTGTGAGTCTCAGATGGGGTAAACAGACATGCTCTACACACTGGATACAGTTGCAGGACAGAAAAAAGCTCATGGGGCCATGTATCATATGTATATGTCCTGCTATGGAGCGCAGTGCTGACATGCTGAATCACTTGCATGAGTGTTGCAGGTTTTTTACGATCAATTTTGGGGCATACCGTATCTGGTAGACCGTGTGATTTCCAAACATAGTTCATGAACAGGTTTGTTATGTTGAATGCTGAGGCATAACAGGTTGTGGGAATGAAAGGTCCCATTTTAGAAAGTCTGTTGACTACTGCAAAGATGGCGTCAAAGCCCACCGACTTGGGGAGTTGTACAATCAAGTCATAAGTAATTTCTTTCCAAGGCCTGTTGTGCAGTTCAATGGGATTAAGCAGGCCAGGGGAGACTTAATCACTACGTTTGTTGCAAACACATGAGTTGCAGTGGCTGACATATTGGTTGACTGATTTTTCATTGATGGCCATGTGCACTTGTGGTTCACCAGTTCTAAAGTCCAGAATTGTCCTGGGTACCAGCTGTATGAGTGTTGTGACGGCTTTCAATAATCATTTTACAGATCTCTTGGTCTTTGGGTACAAATATCTTTCCTGCAAACACAAGAAGTCCATTTTTCCATTCCCAATGTTCTACTTTGTTGTTGTCCTGGAGTATTTTAATGATCTTTGGTAGGCTTTGTGTCATGCCTTGACATGCTTCCCAGAATATATTTAGGATTTTACTATATTTTCTGATACACTTTCCTTTTGTGGGACATTGGTCATAAACTTACCTATCCTCTTTGTAATCTTTGTCATCAGGGTTTGTTAGTCAGATGTCACGTGATCA
>WSTH01000108.1:0-29870 GCA_019616345.1 Ceratobasidium sp. 395 | reverse complement strand
TGGGACATTGGTCATAAACTTACCTATCCTCTTTGTAATCTTTGTCATCAGGGTTTGTTAGTCAGATGTCACGTGATCATAGAATGTTCTAGAAGTCTTAGTCATCTTGTATTTCACATCTCATGTCAAATACATGTATGACTCGGCCCGCTTCTCAGTTTGTACACATAGATACAAGGCTGTGTTCTCTGGTGTATATAACCAAGGGCAAGTTGGAGGTTACAGACCAAGAACTTGACCTCCTCATCAATTCTATCTTCTCTATCATCTATCCTCTAGTCACTGAGCCATCAGGGTTCATACTCTTGACTATATCATCTTATCTTCGAGAGGATCTGACATTAGGTCAAGTTCTTCTGCAGAACGCCGAGGCAGCCTTCACCACTGTCAAACCATCCATCCCCATTGCACTCTTCTCCATTTTTGTTGAGAGCTCATTTGGGACAAGCACTGGTCCGGTGAATCAATAGATCCAGGGTGACCCTTGTAATAATAAAAAGCAAGGACCTGCTATCAGTAACCGGGGAGTACCGCCCCCTTGTGTAGTAATCTTCACCCCTTCTGGGATTCATATCCTCCACTCAGCTCTCCTAGCCAGTTGAACCAACCGCTTGCAGAGAATACACCGGACACTTATTGCTATGAGCCAGCAGTTACTGTTCAACGCTAGTTGCAGAGACAAGGAGTTAGCGCCCAAAGTGGTTAACTATTGATCAAGTAGCCTTTTAAGGTGAACGCACAACTTAATCTGGCACTCTCAGAACACGACTGTTGTTGCTACTGCAACTGGGTCCACCCCAAAATTTGCTGTTGGAAAACCTATTCCCCAGCCAAAGTACGTAAGGGAGGACCTTGCCAATCTACCATTCACTACATCCCAGTCAACCCTCAACAACTACGTAACCGGGCTCAGCAGTGCTTTGTCACACCCCCTGGTTCCCCTAGTTGCAACATTTGCCTTAGACCCAGTGACGGGTCTAATACCATCCAGTGTCCCTATTGTCTAAAAAGGGACGCATATCGCATCAAAGAAACCTTCTGGCAATTCAAATTCCGCCTTTAAACAGTTTGTCATCAAATTCTTCTTGTCAAAACATCACCAATCCATTTCCCAGTGACGCCTCCTTTGAATGCTCGAGCACAGCCCTTAGCTGTTGCACCTCCCCCTCGCTCAAGACCCCTCCCTGCGCTCAGGTACCCTACACCTGAAACCTCCCAACTCAAACCAGCCATCTTGCTGCATATTAGTTGGACAATCAAAGTGAACGTGAACACTGGTTCATATTTGATTGACATACCAAATACGTTCACAAGTCTCTACAAAAAAGGGCTTCCAATTTGGCAAGGTTACTGTGGTATCAGAAGTGGGAGTACCTATATACAGAAGAACCACCCGCCTACATAGAAGAAGAGGTCCTCGCCCTGTCTCATTTTAATACCCTAAAAAGAAAAAGATAAGACAATGGCTGCCCCTCCTCCTCCCAGCTTTGGAGACATGTCAATGATGGAGCAGGTCACATGGTTGTGCAACACCATGACTAATGTGGTTATAGTGGTAGATGACATTAGAGGAAACTTGGCTGTAGCTAGAACAGAAATACAAGATTTGGAGACACAGATGACAACCAATCAAAATCATTTCGATCAACAGTTAAACTTAGCGGATGTTGATGCCACCAACACTTTCAATCGTGTAGTGGGCATTGAAGCCCTTATTAATACCGTTATCACCAATCAAAACTTACCTCCACCTCTTGGGGGTACTCAAGGTGCCGGTGGCCAAGGTGGTGGTCAAGCAGGAGGTCAAGGTGGAGGACAACAACAACCCCCACCTCCATTACAACCCCCTGCCAACACTGCACAAGTTAAGATGGCTAAACCAGACAAATTTGATGGCTCAAAACAGGAGGACCTGAAGAAATTTATGACGTCGTGTCATCTCTTTATGGACACCAATATGTCCAACCACAAGGAAGATCAAAAAGTGGCCTTCATCATTTCATATCTGTCGGGATCGGCTTGACAATGGGTTCAGTCTTACTTAGAAATTGACATGCTAGGAAACCAGGTAGTCCTATGGTTACATGATACCCGACTGTTCTGGCGATAAATCAATGCCCATTATGGGCAACTCAATGAAGGCGAGGACTATTGCCATGACTTGAAAAATCTTTGCCAAAAAGGAACAGTACAAGACTACCTTACGGAATTCCAACAGCTGTCTGCCTACTTAGGCTACAACAACATTACTTTGTGCGACTTGTTCTATGATGATTTGTCCATGGAAGTCAAGCAAAGTATGCTGGCCCAAAGCTTTGATCCAGCAGGAGCTACCACCTTTAATCCAGTCGCTGAACGCGCACTGCTCATCGAAAAGCATATCCAACAATTTGCGAAGGTTGAGGAACCCAAACATACTGCCTCCCCTACCGCTACCACAACCGCGCGTACAACTACCACCACTACCACCCAGGCTACTACCACCAAGGCACTTTTATCCAAAGGTGACCGTGTCTTGACCATTGGGCCAACGGTTGTGCTACTTGAGGCAAGGTTACAAAAATTGCTAAGAATGCCGAGGGGTTTAACGCGCCATGAGTTAAATGGGATGGTCAGGACAATGAAGTTAAAATGACATTTGACTCCTTGAAAAAGGACACTTGGCCAGCACCTAGTACGCCGAGTGATCCCAAAGGTCCTGGACCCATGGATGTGGATAGTGCGGAAAAAGGGAAATCGGTAATGATATGCAACCGTTGTCAAGGAAAAGGCCACATGGCCAAAGATTGTTCTAGTAGACCCATGTCAGGATATGAAGCATTGGTAGAAAAAGTGGAATCCGAGAGTGAGGAGTCGGAAAAAGAGGACGCCTGAACAGAGCCAGGAGATCTGTTTTGGGCAAAATCTTAAACAAGGTCACTGCGTGTAACAATAATAATATAGAAAACTTGGAATGTATGAGTTTAGGAAATAAATCTCAACTTTTACTCTACTTCCGCACGCATCCCTTAAAAACCACTCCTGACCAGACAACAACATACACAATGAAAGGATCCCATGGCTGGGCTATGCTTGACTCAGGCGCTACATCTACATTTATAAACCGTTGTCTTGTGGACGAGTTCAATATACCGACAAAAAAATTGAAAACACCTAGAAAACTTCGCGTCATCGATGGACACAATATCGCTTCAGGACAAGTAATTGATTACTGTGCCCTAAATCTAGAAATCTTTGGCCACAATGAAGTACTCAGTGCCTACGTGGTAGACGTTGGTAAACATGACTTAGTGCTGGGTATGTCCTGGCTAAGTATCCACAACCCATCCATCAATTTTAAGGACAAGAGTGTGGCTTTTGATTCTGAGTTTTGCGGGAAAAACTGCCTCCACACGGCCCATACCATCTTTTTGGGCCAGACACCTGAAATTGAGTTGGCTGCAGCCACAGAACTACCATCTAACTACCAAGACATTTCCAAAGTCTTTGCAGAAGAAGAAACAAGTCCACTTCCATCTCATCAGCCTTACAATATTCAAATTGACTTGAAACCTGACGCCCGACCAAGACATGGTCCTATCTACAGTGTCAGGGTGAAAGGAGATGAGGAAATGAGGTCTACCATCCAAAGACAACTCAAACATGGCCTGATCTGTCCCTCCAAATCCCCGATGGCTTCTCCAGTTATCTTTATTAAAAAGAAAAATGGAAAACTCAGGATGTGCATCACTTACAGACGATTTAATGATATGACTGTAAAAAACGTCTACCCACTCCCTCGTACCAACGACCTCATAGAGAAACTTTGTGGCGCTAAAATCTTCACTGAATTGAATCTTAGGTAGGGGTATAACCTTGCGCGCATCTGCGAAGGAGACAAGTGGAAAACAGCCTTTAACACAAAATACGGTTTGTTCCAATACTTAGTGATGCCTTTTGGTCTCACAAACACCCCAGCCACATTTCAACATTTCATGAACAATATCTTACGAGACATTCTTGACGTCTACGTAATTGTATACCTGGATGACATTTTAATCTTTTCAAAAGAGCCAAAGGACCACCCAGGCCATGTCAATCAAGTTTTATCTAGACTAAAGAAGCACAATCTTTATTACAATTTGGAAGAATGCTTTTTTGATGTCACTAAAATCAACTACCATGGTCTCATTGTGTCACCAGAAGGAGTTTGGGTTGATTAAGAAAAGGTCACGAAGGCTGTGGATTGGAAGGTCCCACATAATGTCAAATCACTGCAGGAATTCCTAGGCTTTGTTAAATTTTATTGGAAATTTGTACCCAACTATTCGGCTAAAGCTCTTGCGTTGTTCAATCTACTCTACAAGGACACAATATGGAACTGGGATAAGGATGCGCAAGAGGCGTATGAATTGCTGAAACAAGCACGTAAATCAGCTCCATTGCTCATTCAACTGGATCCTGCCGAACAATTCTATTTGGAAACAGACGCTTCAGACTACGCTACCGGAGGTGTTCTCTCTCAGATTGCAGAGCATGGAAAAATGTACCCTATTGCATTTTGATCTAAGTCGTCATCCCCTGCGGAGAGCAACTACAATATTTATAACAAAGAGCTCCTGGCAGTAATTAAATGTTTCAAGGAATGGCGTCATTTGCTGGCAGGAACAGAACTTCCTATCCAGGTTCTATCAGACCATAAGAACTTGGGATACTTCCAGACTACCAAGGAACTCTGGGGCCGTTTAGCACGCTGGGCAAACTGTTTGGTGGACTTCAACTTCTAGATCCTATACCATCCAGGTACTCAAAGTAAGCGAGCGGATATCTTGTCTTGCAAGGAGGAACACCGTCCTGAAGGGGGGGGGTGAAAACTCTGTTTTGCTGCCACTAGATCTTTTTATTGCAGCAATAATGCCAGATCATGACTGGGATCACATGATCAAAGATGGCATATTAGAAGACCCACACCTATCAAAAGTCATTACGGCACTTAGGGACAACAAAAAGGTCAAAGATTGGGCATGGGACAATGGATTCTTACGTTTTAAAGGGAAGATCTATGTCCCTAACAATAAGGAACTACGCAAACTCATACTGGAAAGTTGTCATGATAATATTGCGGCTGGACACCCTGGACAAGTCAGAACATATGAATTGGTCTCCAGAAAATACGTATGGTCATCCATGAAAAAGACAGTTAACAATTACGTCTCCCACTGTGAATCCTGCATTTGGAACCAGCATAACAACCAAGTACCCCCAGGCCTTCTCAATCCTATTGAACTACCTCTAAGGCCTTGGGAAGAAATTACATACAACTTGGTCACACAGTTACCTGAATCCAAAGGGTTTGATGCCATCCTTACAGTGGTCAATTGGTTATCCAAAATGGTCCATCTCATCACCACCACATCAAACGCCACCGCCATGAATGTTGCCAACCTGTTTGTCACCTATGTATGGAGACTGCATGGGCTGCCAAAGAAGACTATTTGGGATAGAGGACCTAACTTCAACTCCAAATTCCTTCGCCAATTGTACAAACGTCTTGATATCAAACCTTTGTTCTCTACTGCCTACCGTCCTCAAACAGATGGACAATCGGAAAGGGCCAACCAAGTAGTGGAAGGTTTCCTAAGACATTACGTATCTCACAGGCAGGACAATTGGGTCACCCTATTACCAATGGCAGAGTTCTCTTATACCAACGGTGTACAGGCTTCAACTGGCAAGACTCCCTTCTTTGCATGCTACGGTTTCCTCCCCCAGTTTACTATTGGGGATACAGATACTAAGGATGTACCAGCTGCCAATGAATGAGCAGACTGGCTCAAGGATAGCTTTGATGAACTACGAGGGGCACTGGAAACCTCCAACCAGAAAATAAAGGAGTTTTATGACCGCAAACAGGGCACCGGTTAAAATCAATGCCGGAGACAAAGTCTTCATTGATAGCCGCAATATACAAGCAGACAGACCTTCACAAAAACTCGCTACCAAGCGCCTAGGGCCTTTCCAAGTGCTAGAGAAAATCGGAACGCACGCTTTCAAGTTAAAACTAACACACACTATGACAGCTCATCCAGTATTCCACGTCTCTGAGGTACTTTTGAAGCATGACAACCCTTATCAACAAGAACCAGTTCCTCTGCCTCCTGTTATCACCCCAGAGGGCGAAGAAGAATTCAAAGTAGAAACCATTCTCAACTCTAAGAAGGTCAGAGGTGTCGTCAAGTATCTCATTAGATGGAAAGTATACGGACCTGCCGACAACACTTGGGAACCTCATGAACATCTGGTAAACGCTAAAGACGAGTTGCTGAAATTCCATCATAAAAACAAACGAGCTCAGAGGGACCCTTGGGTCTAGACAGGGGGTAGTGTCATGACTTGAGACACTTCCCAGAATATATTTAGGATTTTGCTATATTTTTCTGATACACTTTCCTTTTATGGGACATTGGTCATAAACTTACCTATCCTCTTTGTAATCTTTGTCATCAGGGTTTGTTAGTCAGATGTCACGTGATCATAGAATGTTCTAGAAGTCTTAGTCATCTTGTATTTCACATCTCATGTCAAATACATGTATGACTCGGCCCGCTTCTCAGTTTGTACACATAGATACAAGGCTGTGTTCTCTGGTGTATATAACCAAGGGCAAGTTTGAGGTTACAGACCAAGAACTTGACCTCCTCGTCAATTCTATCTTCTCTATCATCTATCCTCTAGTCACTGAGCCATCAGGGTTCATACTCTTGACTATATCATCTTATCTTCGAGAGGATCTGACACTTTGTCCCCCACAATTGCATCATGGATTTGTTTGTCAATGTCTGAGTCAGGGGGGATTGCTGCAACAGAGAGGTCTGGATGCAGCAAAGCTTGGCTTTCAACCCCCTGTTTAGGACAATGTTCCTCTTTCCTTGACAGTATGTCTGCTTGACAGTTTTCAGAACCAGGCTTGTATGGAATTTGATAATCAAAGTCCACCAGGAAGTTTGCCCATCTGTCCTAGCTCTCTCGATGATGAGTAGGTAAGAAGTAAAGGTATGGGCAACTGATGGCCCCGTGACCAAGAGGATATGAGAAAGAACTCTTATTGGCGAAGAGGTCAAGTTCTTGATTTGTAACCTCAAACTTTTCTTTGGTTGTATACAACAGAGAACACAGCCTTGTATCCATGTGAACAGACTAAGAAGCAAACCGAGTCATACAGGTATTTGATATGAGAGTGGAAATACAAGAATGTACCATCAAAGGAAATTGTGTTTGGAAAGTGTTCCATAAAATATCTAAAATCTAAAATATGATAGCATGAGCGTGTCAAGTCATGACACCATCTACCCAGACAACCAGTAAGAGACTGAGTGGTTTTGAAGAACTCCAAGTTTTTGTGATCTGAAAGAACTTGGACTGGGAGATTGGTGCCAACTAACAAGTGTCTCCATTCCTTGATGGACTTGACAATAGCCATAAGTTCCTTATTTTTGATGTCATAATTACCTTGTCTGGGTTATTGTTCTTGGACATGAACACAATTGGGTGGAGTTTGTTGTTGGGACCTATATGAGCAAGTACGGCGCCCGTAGCAAAGTCAGAGGTGTCACACTCGACAGAGAATTGTTTGTCTGGGTCAGGTTGGGTAGAAGAGGGCTGTGTGTAATGCGTTGCAAGGAACCTCAAAGGCATCTTCTTGTTCCTTTTCCCAAACCCAAGGTTGTTCTGTGCTTAGTAGGTGAAATACTGGAGCTGCTACCCGCGAGTAGTTTGGTACAAATATCAGGTGAAAATTGACAAATCTCAGAAGTTCTTAGAGAGTTTTGACGGATGACAGGGTACACCATTCAATGGCCTTAGTAACTTTCTCCTGATTGACCTTGAGACCTTCAGGGGAGACAATTAGGCCAAGGTAGTCATCTCCTCAACATCAAAAAAGCACTTCTCAAGGTTGCAATACAGGTCATGCTTCTTGAGATGAGAGAGGACTTCCTTGACATGTCCTTTGTGTAACTCCTTGGACTTGGAGAAGATCAATATGTTATCCAAATGTACGGTGACAAATATGTCCAGGATGTCATGCAGGATATCATTCATGAAGTATTGGAAGGTTGCAGGCGCATTGGTCAGAACATAAGGCATGACTGTCGTGACCTTAGCCACGACCCCCCATCTTTTTCTCGTGGCTCACTCTTTACTTAAGCCACACTGTGTCACAGCTCTCTCGATGATAGGTGATAATGAGTTAAGTGGTATGGGCGACTGATAGCCCAGTGACCAAGTGGATATGAGAGAGAACTATTGGATTGACGAGGAGGTCAAGTTCTTGGTCTGTAACCTCAAACTTGCCCTTGTTTATATACAACTCAGAGCACAGCCTTGTATCTACGTGTACAAAGAATGAGTCATAACTAAATTGATACCAGATATGAAATAGGAAGGATTAGTCAGACTACTGGAACATTCTATGATCACATGACATATGACTAAGAGACCCTGATAACAAAGATTAGACAAAGATGACACATCCATATAACTGTTCCATACAAGGTATGTGTCTAAATAAAATATATAAAATCGAGATAATATTTGGGGAAGTGTGTCAAGTCATGACACACTGCCTCGAATGGCACCTTCCAGAAGCCGCCATTCACTTGGCAGCCTCGACTCACCCTTTGCAACATGACACTGCCTCGCGCAGTCAACCGCAGCACCCTTCTTTCTTAATCACTCCTTTGCAATTGGTCCACTCGTCATACTCACCCACCTACCTTATGTACAGCCTCGTCTACCATGTATGACTCACTTACACACAGACCATGTAGATACAGTACATAAGGCCTGGCAGCAAGCCTGGAAACCCCAGCTTGCTTTATTTTGTTGATATCCATCAAATACTATCTTACCTTTAGCACCTTACTTTACATAAGTAACAAGCCACTGGAAAGTCGTCTTTACTTTCATTAGTCAAAGACTTCACTTTGAGATCAGGCCAGCGACTTCGTGATTATAAGACACCTCCAAGCAACCTAGTCAATCGACTAGAGTGTGAGACTTGCAAACAACTCTCGAAGCCACTTAATCAATTGACTAGAGTATAAGACTCACCTTCAGTACTTAGCTAACACGCACCGCCTAAGTACTTTGGATTGCCACCCTATATAGTCCATAACAGACACACGAGAACACTGAGGGCCACCTAGCCACAAGACCACAAAGGGTCTACCTTTGCGCCAATCATCAAGCCACGAGTCCAAAGGGCCTATTGCCACGCATCAGATCTTAGGTAAGGATATCAAGCACCTTCATCAGTCACTCCCGGCCCTTTAGACACAGTCCAAGGACAGGTTGTGACAATTACCAGATATTCAAAAAGGAATGGCTAAGATGGACCAACCCAGACATCAACTGGAAGAACTTTACAATTGCCTGGAAAGAGGAGCCCCTCAGTGGGAAAAACTGCCAAAGATAAAGCCACCTTACCAGAGGAATCTGAAAAATTCAGGGACCTCTTCAATGAAATATTTTTCAAGAAGCTCCCTGAACACAGACCCTACAATTGCAAAATCAAATTCAAGGAGAACACAACCTTAACTAGACCAGCCAAGGTACACCCAATGACCCCCCTTGAATTCAAAGCTATTCAAAAATGGATGAACCAAGAGCTAGCTGACAGGAAAATCAGGCTGAGCAAACCACCCATCACATGCCCCTGCTTCTTTGTCAAGAAAGCAGATGGAAGCCTTCGACTGGTCACCTACCACAGAAAGGTCAACAAGAGTACAGTGTGCCCCAAAACTGATTGTAAAAACCTAGCACACTGATGTGATGCTTTCAGCAGGTGAGCAGTATGCTTACATAAGCTAAAGTCTTGATCAGCTGTAGCTGTGCTTCTTGGCTACTCATCCAGATTTGTTTGAATGTGTATGGTCCAAAGCTGACTGAGATATGCAACCGGCAGTGCAGCAGTTTCTACGATCAGTTTTAGGGCAGGTACAACTCAAAACAATGTTGGGACTGTACTTGCTCACTGAGTTGCCTGAACAAGCTCATCTTCTGCATGCTGGATGACTAGAGTCAGGCTAAGTATGCATGGTAGTACCCCGGTGTTTGGCTGAGTTGGTGGTGCACAACAGGCAAAGTAATGTGAGGCATGCACCACTGTGCACTTCAGTTGTTTGCTCCACTGTATGCACACTTAGCTGCCAGGATGGAGTGTCAGATGGGGTAAATAGACATGCTCTACATGGTAAGAGTCACCAGATGCCATGCAGGGGCCCACAGGGTCATGTACCCCAGATGTGTGCCTTCCTATAGGGGGGTCTGAGACCAAAGAACCTACTGCCACATACCACAAGGATGTCACAGCCCCAGTTTTTCTGTGGCACACATTGAGCTAGGTGCTGGAGCTCTGCATCTACTGTGTTTGCAGACTCCAGAGGTGTCTCACAATGAGTTTGAGAGCAAACTAAGCCAAAAGGGGGAGGACGGACATCTTCACCCAATTGCCTTCCTATCCAAATCCTGGAATGAACCCCAAGTCAAATATGTTATAGGAAATAAAGAACTTATGGCCATCATCAACAGCCCATAAACTGAAGGCTTTTCCTAGAGGGAGCAAAAACCACTGCAACACTATATACTGACCACAAAAATCTAGAGTCCTGGAAAATGGCACAAATCCTAGATAGGAAACAACCACAATAGATAGGAGAAATAGCTTCCTTCAGCTATGGAATACACTACTGGCCAGGGAAGCAATCTATAAAACTGGACACCCTATCCAGGAGGTTGGATCATGAGATACCCACGGCTGAGCAAACCCTTATCACTGCCAGGCAATTTATAGGGTTTGAGGCAGAAACCTCCTTAGATATCATAACAGAGATCCAAGAAGCACAGGAGGAAGATGATTTGGTTACTACTCTACTAGAGAGTACTAAGAAGAAAGAAGAACTCCCGCTTGCAATACAGAAACAATACCGCAGATATGAATGGCGGGATGACCTTTTGTGGTATGATGAGAGGATTGAAGTACCAAGCAACAAGGACATTCGACTCAGAATACTCAAACTCCACCATGACTCCCCTATTGCCGGTCATCAAGGTCAAGCCTGAACCCTCAAAGTCCTTTCTAGAAGGTACTATTGGCCCGGCATGAAAGCCCAAGTCAATCGCTTTGTCAACACTTGTGAAAAATTATGACTTCATGGTCAGACTACCCAAGACAGAATGGAAAGTATACTTATAGTAACTGACCGCTTCTCTTGACAAGCACACTTCATTTGCTGCCTGGAAGCCACAGACACATGCGGAGTAGCTGACATCTTCATTAAGGAGGTATGGAAACTTCATGGACTACCTAAACAAACCATACCCAACTGTGGAGTAACCTTCAATAGCCATTTGCTCCGAGCCCTATACAAGAAGCCGGTGATAGAGCCCTCCTTCTCCACCGCTTACCACCCCAAAACCAATGGGATCAGTGAACAAACCCACCAATTGCTCCAAGGACTTCTACAGAGCTTCTGCAATCACAGATAGGATGATTGGACAAAGTAGCGGCCAATAGCAGAATTCTGCCATAACAGCTAAGTCAACTCAGCCACCACAAGAACAGCCTTGAAACTGTCCATGGGAGGCTCCCCTTATGGGACGCAACAAGTATTGTGACCAAGTCTCCCAAAGCAGAACAAAACGCACAGGTCATGGAGGAGATCCAGAAGGAAGTAATTGCCTCAATGGAAGTACACCGGACAAAGGAATATATGGTGACCAAAGAATTCAAACTTGGAGACAAAGCCTGGGTCCTAACTCAGAACATCAGAACCAAACAACCAATTGAGAAGCTCAATGGAAAGAAAGCAGGACCATTCACTATTAGCAAAAAAATCTCATTTCATGCTTACCAGCTTGACTTGCCTCAAACAATGAAGGTCCACCTTGTCTTCCACACCAACCTTCTCTTGCCATTCATAGAAGATATCAACCTCCATGGGAAGCAAGTGAAACCTCCCCCTATCATAACCAAAGAAGGCAAAGAAGAATACAAAGTGGAGAAGATTGTTGCATGGGAGCAGCGGAAGAATAGCCTGTACTGCCAAATTGGGTGGAAAGGGTATGATCCCCATGAAGACACTATGGAGTGCGCAGAGAAGATGGTGGCATTAACAATTTGATGAGAGACTTCCTCTTGACTCACCCAGAGGCCCCTACACCAAAGAACTACAAACCAAATTCTCAAAGGTATAATAGAACCTCTGGGCAAACAGTAAAGCTCAGCACTAGCCACCCCAGCCAGTCTACCACCACCACTCCCAAACCTTTTCCAACTGAGACTCTTTCCCCACAATGGCTCCCTTTCACCCTGCCTACACTTGCCCAGCCTGCACAGTTGCAGCCCCCTATAAGCGCCCAGCCAGGAAGCGTGCCACCAATGGTGAGGGACCCCCCTACTACACCCTCTGCAAAGAGATCCAGAAATGAATTGACAGAGTTACAGCACTTAACCCACCTGTACCAGCAGCTCCCCCAAAATTTGAGGGCTGCAACGTGCAGTGCTTTGCCGCCTCCTGGAATTACACCCAGCAGCTGGACCCCATGGCCCAGCTCAACTACATCCCTATGCTTGAGCGGTGGGGAGCGTACTGGAAGGGCGTGAACACGTTAAGTGGGTGGGGAAAGCAGAGGATAGGCCCCCAAGGTAAGGATGTTGCCCGAGAAACCTGCAGCAGGGAATTCCGGCACTCCCCGGGAATTTTCTAGCAAAATACCCACTTGTGGGTGGGGGGGTGGGGGTGGGAATGGCTGAAATGCGCCGGAAACCCGGCGGGAAACCCCTGGATTCCTGCACTTAAGTGCCAAAAGTCACCACATTAAAACTAGACCCGGCAGGGAGAATAGCCTGAAACTCAAGCTTTCTAACCATATATAACACCTGTGTCAAATAAATCTATACAGGGAGTTGCTGACCAAATACATAAAAAAAAAATGGGCTCAATGCGCACCAATCAACACCAAGTGATTCAGGAGTGTATGCACTTTGAAATATACACCAATAGATGCGCATCAATAAGCCGAGCTGATTGAGCATACTTGCAGGTCTATAGCAGTAGTATCTGAGAAGTTATCAGCAAATTACAGAGTGGATTACCCCTATCAGCTGAGAACACACCAGTGAATACAGCCATAAAAACATCACTCCCTAGTGTGTATGCGGTGGAATCCACTTAGAAGACTCAGAATCCAAATTCTGGTGTCGATTGAAGCAGTTTAAGGGGGTCAAACAAGGAGAAAACCCCCTTAACCCCTGAAACAGTGTATCAATAATTGATTTCACCCAAATGTAGTGAGATTTGCATGTTTCTGACTCTCTATATGTGTCTAGAGCAATTTAAAACCCTATATTAGATGTGTAGACAGGTCTATTATGGTGTGGAAACATGTGCAACAGTGTCCGTGGCATGATTCCAGCTAAGTTGTTACTTTGTTCAAGCACTGTGGTCAGTTCAATATAGTGGAGGGTATGTAGCTGTTAGATGCAAATATATTTAGGGGTTTTGAAGCACCAGGAGCTCATCTGTCTGCATAAAAAAGGCTCAAACATCCTCCTTATATGAGTACCTGCATTCTGCGCACTTCCTGTATTATTTTTTTTGACAAAGAGGCCCATGTGTTGACCTTTATATAATGTATATGCGCACTATATGCAGTATACAAATTTTTTTTGGTTTTTTGAGCTACTTTGCAGAAGATTTGAATGCATTCTGAGTGAGTGCACACTGCATGTATTATTTTTCAATGACAAAATGCATTGCGCCGGGTTGATTTGAGTTATTTAGGTCAAGTGTAGTACACGGTTAGAAAGCCAGAATTTTGCTCTATTCAATGAGGTGTTAACCAGATGGATGTGGTGACATCTCAGGAACTCATATCCCCAGAATGTGGGAACTTGTGGGAAACCGCCAGAATGCCACATTTCCATGTACGGGGGCGGGTGCGGGGGCGGGTATGGCTCAAAAGCGCTGGTTTCTGGCTGTGGGTGCTGGAAACCCGCAAAATTCTGACGCGACTTCCTTACCCCAGGGGAAGAGCACATACAGCGCACTGAAGCTTTTGTACTCTGTAGTTGGCTGGCAGGTGATGTGCAGTCAGTGATAGAGGAGAGTGCAAAGTGGAAGTACTGGGAGACCAGTATGGAGTGGGTACACAAGGAGAGAAACTGGTGGGTAAGGGCTGAGACCCTGAACCAGTGTGTGAAGCAGGCGATGACTGATTGGAAAAAACAGATGCTGACATCATATGAGGGGGAAATCAAGAAGCTTGGGATGGAAGAGGTATACAACTTAGTGGTGGACAAAAAACTCTGTAAAAAGAGGTTTTGGGACCACCTTGACCAGTCACCTGGGACTGCGCCCAAGTGGAGCTTGACCGCAACATGTCAGAGCTAGTGGGGTCCAAGGAGTGGAAGGAGACGGTGGAATACCAGAGGAAGAAGGAGCAGCAAGAGCCAATTGAGGAGGGGAAGGTCCCTGAGGGGATGGAAAGACTAAAGGTAATTGTTATGCACACACTGATGACAGGGGAGCTGGTCCAA
The DNA here is from genome assembly GCA_019616345.1 of Ceratobasidium sp. 395. Taxonomy (NCBI): domain Eukaryota; kingdom Fungi; phylum Basidiomycota; class Agaricomycetes; order Cantharellales; family Ceratobasidiaceae; genus Ceratobasidium; species Ceratobasidium sp. 395. Next base: position 15,292 of record WSTH01000108.1, on the reverse strand, counting down.
CTGGTGGAGATACTGGACCTCACCAATGACATCCCCAACAAGCAGGAATTGGGAGAACATACTGTATGGGTGTGATTTCTGGCTGAGTGCACCCAAACATCTTTTTTTTTTATGCTTTTGCTACTATCAGCCTAATGGCCCTTTTTTCTACAAATCTATGTGTTTGTGCCCTTAGGAGTTTTCTCTTTTGAAACCAACTTAAGCAACTGCTATAGGCTGGCCCTTAAGGGGGGGATAATGTTGAGACCTTAGCCTCAACCCCCTATTTTTTCCCTTTCTTGTGGCAAAGTCCTTACTTAAGCCATGCTGACTTGAATGGAAGTCCCTAAAAAGTGCCACTCATACACGGCCTTGCAGAGTTGACCGCAGCCATGCAGAGTTGACCACAGTGCTCTTCTGTCTTATGTCACTCTTTTGCTATTGGACACTTCATTTTATCGGACCACCTCCCTTACGTACTGCCTTGGCTACCAACGCACAGACCACGTAGTATAAGGCTGAGCAGCAAGCCTGGAGACCCCAGCTTGCTTTACCCCATCCATTTTTGATAAACTTCTAATAGTATAATCCCTTCACTACTTTACCTTGCCTAAGGAAAAAAGCCATCAAGATGTTGTCTTTACTTTCACTAGTGAAAGACTCTATCTTACAATCAGGCCAGCAACTTTGCAATCTTGAAATGCCTCCAAGCAACTCAGTCAATCGGCTAGAGTGTGAGACTTGCAAACAACCCCTGGAGCCATGTAGTCAATTGCCAAGAGTGTAAGGCTCACCTATAGTACTTAGCTGACAAGCAACTTCTAAGTACTTTGGATTGCCACCCCATACAGTCCACAAGGGGCACATGAGACACTAAGGGCCATATAGCCACGAGACCACAAGGGTCCACCTTTGCGCCAATCATCAAGCTACAAGTCCAAAGGAACTACTACCATGCATCAGATCTCTGGTAAGCCTATTCAGCACGTTAATCTGTCACTTCAGGTCCTTAGCACAGTGTCCAAGAACAGGTTGTGACAAATCTTTGTGAGTGTGTTGGCGATACCTGTAATGAAGGTGCATTAGTGACACTGATTGTTGGGCTATTTTTGTGCACCAACTCATCCTATAATCATCAAACACATTGCAGTTGAGGCCATAACAACCGGTAGACCAAACTCGGGAGTCATGCTCCGCATGACTCCACATTCCCCCTCATTTGGTCTACGGTTGTTATGGCCTCAACTGCTGTCATCTCAGTACAAACATACTGTGCTTATGTAATGCTTATGTGATGCTTATGTCATTCTTGTGCAATGCTTATGTAATGCTTATGTCATGCTTATCCAATGCTTATCCAATGCTTACCCAATGTTGATCCAATGCTTGTCCAATGCTCATGCAACATTTGTGCTCCCTCACATAACTGATGAACCCACATAACATCTGCTTACATAATTGTTATGCCCATCAATGTAAAGTTTGCACCTACTGATGTAATCATAGGGTGCACTTACATTAGGCATAACAGAGATGATGTCTTATGATCTGCAATCCAGCTGCAGGTTCTCAGTATACAGGCTGAAGAGTGAGCTGCTACTACACCTGTGTATCCAGCCAAAAATGCTGGGTATGATACCTCAGACCACGTCTGTAGAAGAGAAAGTGGGAGCCCTGTCCCACCCAAAGAATAGGTCAAGCTCTAAGAGACTCATGCCACCAAACAGGGTCAACTGGTCAACTAAGCCGGCATCAGCAGCACACCCAGTGCCTGCTGTGTTGCTTCATACCGGGTCTGTATGATAAGCAAAGGGCAAGCAGTTCTGACTCAACAAGTGTGCCAAGTAGAGCAGATGAAACAAGGTCTGCAGAATGAATAACCAAATAATCTCACTCATTGCACAGTAGTGACTGGTGCACAACGTCATACGGGGTCTGTAAGGTGTGAGGGTGAGAGACCACCTTATACCCAGTCCCTCAACAAGCACTGGTTAGTATAGCCTATCATACCTAGGCTATGGGGTGCTCACATAGGTTGGCCACAGAGACATTGGCAACATAGAGCACTGCCTACAGCACTGCTACATACAGGGTCTGCAGGGTAGAGCATGGGCCTGCTATCACAACCTGGCTGGGAGTGCCTGAGGTAGCACACCATACAGAGCATGTGGAGGGTAAGAGAGAAGGGCCAGTGATATTGCATCATACGGGGTCTGTAAGATGCACAGTGGGCAAGGTGTAGTACATAAGCCAGGGTACCAAGTGAGTATACCATGCATGGTCTATAGAGGCTGAGTTGATGGGTCAGTGCTCACCTGACTGTTGGATGAGTGCTTAGCAACTGTGCAGAAGACTCAATGTACAGAGTGTAACCACAAGTAGTCTGCACAAACAACATTGGCGTAGATGGCACTCCCTGCTGTCCCTCATCATACGGGGTCTGTAGAGCAGAGTGTGGGTGCACCGTCCTAACCTGACTGGGAGTGGCTGATGCAGCTCATCAGACAGGGTCTGCAAGGGATGAGAGCAAGAGGCCAACCCCCATCCAATCGCTGGACTGGACTTGGAGACTTGGGCCATCATACGGGGTCTGTACAGTGTGCAGGTGGTGTCTAACATTCAAGAGCACGCACCCCCAGACTGCCTGCTCTGCTGCTTCATATGGGGTCTGTGGGGTGGAGCATGGCCATTGCTACCTAACCTAACCTGTGGCTGTGCAAATGTCCTAGCCAACTAAGTACCACCAGCTGTACTGGGAAGAGCCTGCTGTCCTGTTTCATACAGGGTCTGTAGCCAGGGCGTGGACCTACTATCCCAACCTAACCTGTGGCTATGCACCTGAGTTGGCCAACCAACAGCACTGGGCAGGGCCTGCTGTGCTGTGTCATACGGGGTCTGTAGCATGCAGCATGGGTGTACACTGCCATGGCCTAGCAGCAAGTTCATGGTATACATGTGGGATGTGTGGAGCATGAGCATGTGCTGCCTATGCTGTCATCAGCACTCAGTGGAGTGCCTGTAGTGTAGGATCATACAGGGTCCGTGCAAATGGTGGCCCAGCAGGGATCAGGGGCACATCCTGACTGCCTACTGTGCTCCTTCATACGGGGTCTGTAAGATGGAGGATGGGAGTCATATCCTAACCTAACTTGTGGCTGTGCACCAGAGTTGGTTGAGCAGGGATCCATCACATTAGGAGGAGCCTGATGTCCTGCATCATACGGGGTCTGTGGCACAGAGCATGGACATGTTGTCCCAACCCAGCCTGTGGCTATGCACCCTGGTTGGCCAATCAAGTATCAACAGTGCTGGGCAAGGCCTGCTGTGCTGGCTCATACGGGGTCTGTAGTGAAGAGCATGGGCACGGTACCCCAGCCTAGCTGCAAGTGCCTGGTGTACATCAAAATAGCTATGTAGTGGGTAAGCATGGGCTAGCCAAGCAATCACCTCCAGCATACAGAGAAGTGCCTGTGGTGTAGCATCATACGGGGTCTGTAAGGTGTGTACATAGTGGTCCAGTAGGCATCAGGTGTACCCCCACACCACCTGCTGTGCTGCTTCATACAGAGTCTGTGAGGTGGATCATGGATACCCCATCCTAACCTCACCTGTAGACAACTGGCCTGTGACCAGGTGGGGGCTCCTGGGTCCTAGTAGGGGGGGGGCATCCTACCTCTTCCTACTTCACCTTATAACTGGCCTGTGACCAGGTGGGGGCTCCTGGGTCCTAGTAGGGGGGGGGCATCCTACCTCTTCCTACTTCACCTTATAACTGGCCTGAGACCAGGTGGGGGCACCTGGGTCCTAGTAGGGGGGGGGCATCCTACCTCTTCCTACTTCACCTTATAACTGGCCTGTGACCAGGTGGGGGCTCCTGGGTCCTAGTAGGGGGGGGGCATCCTACCTCTTCCTACTTCACCTTATAACTGGCCTGTGACCAGGTGGGGGCTCCTGGGTCCTAGTAGGGGGGGGGCATCCTACCTCTTCCTACTTCACCTTATAACTAACCCTAACCTAACCTAGCGCAACGCTTCACATGTCATGGTATGTTCTTTCGTCTCATAACCGGTTGCAAAGCTGTTTTCTTTTTGGTTAGGTGTTGGTCGGCCAGCTTGCACTGGCACTGATTCAGGGGCCTAGCTGTTGTCCTTGACGTACAAAGGCTCAGTTAAGGTTCCGCTGAAAAGTGTATTGTAATCGACACGGCGTTTCTGCAAACGTCACTGAAACGACCATTGTATCCCTCCCACACACAATAGGTATGTGATTTCTTGGGTTTTTTTTTACTACTATTTCAGTGCGTGCTGTGATATCTATGCACTCGCACCACTTTCCGTATTATACGCTAGATCAATCTCTTCCTACCACTGTAATTATCATTCTACAACCATACAACACACGATATTTGTCAAACGATCCCCCTACGAATCCGCTTTCTTACACCTGTCCGAATATCGTGTGATTCGTCCAAAACTAAAACCAGATTTACAGCATCGGAAAACCGGCACGTTTAGATGGGCCGATTTTAGTATGTTAGTGCAGATACAAAACATCCTACTTACCCGTACGGCCATTCTCGTACGTTTCGTCCGATAACCGGTACGTTTAAATGGGCCGATTCGAGTACGAAATGTGTCGCAGGAAACATACCAAAAACCGGTACGTTGAACGTACCGGTTTTTTATGGCTGATTTGCCGAGCTGAGTAAGCTCGGATTCATCCGGAATTTCAATAGGTAGTCTTTGCACAGAGTAAACATCTTCCGCACAAAAACCCCTGCCAAGAGCAAGACGATGAAGCTACAGGGGGATGTCGACAACATTTGTCGGAAAGTTGGGTCTCGGATGATATCGCTACATATATAGATATCATGCCGGTCATGCAGGCCGTGCATGGCCAAAGCATGGCAGCCCTTCATTGGTATGACCGGTGTGACCATTCCGCGGGCGTATGACCACATCGATCATGCTCCCTGGCATGATAATGCATGACCGTAGTGTAATCATGTAGGATCATGCCACCCATAAATATATAAATAATATATATATTATTCGTTTATCCCTCACCCTTCCCCTCCCGTCTTCTGCTCACCCCAGGCACAAGATATAGAGAACAGTTTGTCTATTGACTATACTACACACATGCAGAGGCGTCACTTGCTCCCAACCACACACGGCGGACAAACACGCATTACACCACGAATACCCACACGGCATCTGAGCCGTATCCTGATATTATAGCCCCTGTCGCCCCAAATGATTAGCGCGATGCGGCAACAATGATGTTGATAAGCTTACCGTACAAACAAGCTGACTTCTTGACGTCGACGCCTGTATGCTAATCGGGCAGGTTAGCTTCAGAAACACGACCTTGCACCCAAATTGCAGGACCTACCAATCGATGCGCTACGTCGATCTCTAATAGCCATTGTACTACAATTCACAATAGCGTTAAGGAATGAAACACCAGGCTTTGCGAAAAGTGCTTACCGGCGTTGACGCCAAACTCGTCACCATAGTAGATCGGCTAGCGATGAGCCATGGGCTAAGTAAAAGTGAACTCGGTAGTAAGCTGTATGGAGCTCGTAACGTTGCAAGACCTATCAATTGGCACAAAGCCCAGGAAGCTAGAAAAAAGAAGTGAAATAGCGTGCTTACCGTTCACGAACGTTAACAATCATAGAGTAGCGAATCGCCTTGAGTATTGGGTGGCATGAGAGTCTATTAGGAAAGAGGGTTGTGGGTACAAAGAGTTGGCAGGAGACTAAGTCGAACGGCTAGATGGTGGGCGAGTTGGAGCTGTGGATCGGCGGTGGAGCGGGCCGATGACCATATATATCCTGGTGTAAGCGCCAGCGCTTGATTTGACAGACCTGGATATATGCTGTAGGTAGCGGGCTCAGTACGCCGATGAACTCATACTTGAACATGGTTGCGTAAAGCGATTAAAAACAGAAGCCAAGATGAGTGCTTCGCCATCCATAACACCCCAGGCCTTGCAAGAGGAAATAAATCGTATAAATACCTTGCGTCTGTAATAGAAATGGCAGTCGGGGTGCTCCTTTGGCCCCCCAGCTTGTGGCTGGCAATGCGGACGATCGATTCGATGCCCTAATATCAGTGGTAGAGATGATTATAGTCGTAGTGTAGAGAACGCAACGGCCTGCTACTCTAGGAAGCTAGCGTGGGCTTAGGCGCCCTCGGCATGTATGACATGGCATGATATTGTTGGGCGGCGGAGCCGCCGGATAGGGGTTGATCACGTGTGTTTCCGTCTGTATATAGTTCGTGCATATACATCCGGTTCTGGGGGATTTCTCCCCCCCGACCACCATCTCTTGTTCATCGCAGTCGCGTGGTCGCGACGCTCTCGACCTCGCGCAACAGATATGGCATGGCCATACCACTCGAGACGTATGTACATGACATGAGCAAAGCATGACCGAGCTGTGGTCATAGCTAATTACAATATAACGGCATCTCATGCCGATAGGCGCTTTCCGACATTTGCAGCACACTCCGCGTCCTGTATTCCTTTGAGTAAGCTTGAAACCATTTACTGAACCTGGGCAGCTCATATCAAGCTGCCCGATCAGTCATTTTCGTGACCCCAGCCCAGCAGACCTTAATGCGCGAGCCTGGAGATTACCTTCCGCGCTGTGATTGGGGTTGGCAATGCCCTTCTGCGATAAGACTGCATCTGGAGCCTCAAAGTACTAAACCTATTGGCCGAAGAGTACCTGCGTGTCTCCTAGGAGTTTGGCATCCCAGAATGGAGAAATGAAGCGGTTGATATGTCGGTCGACCCAGCGGCTCCGCTCAGTCTTCGAATAGCTCGCAGTCTTGGCGTAGAGCAAATAACGGAGCTGCATGATAGAACAGCGCACAAACTGCGCGAGAAGATCGAGGATTTAGCAAAGGGTTAAGTTTTTTCTGAATGATGGGACTAGTGTAAGGTTGAATCCCATGGCGAGGGGGCTTGTTTCGGCTGCGTTTGAACAGTGATACGTGCTTGTTTGTTCTCCAGAAAAGATTGAGAGCTTATTGCTGTATTAATTCGCTTGACTTGAGCGCAATCCTTTCAAAATTTAGCCCGCCGTGCCCTTAGCAATTAAATCACTTTCTCCAGTTCGATTCAATCTCTGTCGGACCAGCTTACCGACCGTGTCTGAGCCAAAAAGATAAGCACATCTATATCTATTATATTCACGTTACACCTTGGCTACTATCCTGTCACTGGTTTTTCCGCCGGCTGCTCACTTACTCCCTCGTCCAGACCCCTACCAAACTGGAGTGAAGGATCTGGCATACCATAGCATGGAACCCTACTTAATGACTCGAACTTGAGCTAAGTTTTGTCTTTGTTAGCGCTCGGCTCCGTGTCTCTCCTCTTCCTCTTCTTCTCTTTTATTTTTGTCTGGTTGCCTCCATCTCTTCTCCAGATGCCAATACATAGGCTTTGCTTTACTTTGACCATCCATAATGGCAATAAATTAGTTTTTGTCTTAATGTCCATACAAGCATACAGAACTCATCGCGCTGGCGGCGTGGTTGCGAACATCCTGTCCGCGAGCCGCAGGCCTTCTTTATTGTTGGTATACGGCCCGTTTGTTACTCCCCATGGTGATTACAGTCGAGACTCTGCTCCGCGATACTGATGGGAAATTTCCAAACGTCAGTTTGTCGCGGAGTGAAGGATTTGAAAAACATGTACAACTATCTTGGTCAGCTTCGTTTTTAGGGTAGCCTTGACATTAATCGTAGATACATGCCATATATAACTGCGTATAAGGGAATGACAAAAGACTGTATTAGGGCTTGGGATTATATTAAGAAAGAAGGAAAGTATGGAATACGAAAGACATAGGAAAAGGAGCTACCTAAAAGTCCCATGTGCCCAACCTGTACCGCAATCTCTGCTTCAGATTCCTTCTCGGAGGCAACTCAGCTAGAACCTCTATCATCTGCTAGAGCATTGGATGCGAGACACCAGAGGGCCGCTCGCCGTTAAGGGCCTGAGGTGAGTCCTCGATTAAGTACTTCCGTCAGGGGTCACCTCGGCAGCACCTGTGAGGCACTAGTAATTAGCAGTTGGGTTCAACTGCATCCAAGCCGCCGACATGATTTGCACGCTAGTACGCTGCTGATGCCGCGGCGCACTCAACGAAGTGCCTGCGTGAAGTGTTTGGGGCCTATAGACCTGCACGACAGGATAACTCCCGTATCAGCAAAAACAACCAGAGCGCTACTAACGTAGAACGGCAGGCCATTGAACAGATTTAAAGCCATGGCGAAAATTCGAAGAGAAAAAAAAAGGCTAGTGCGTGAGGTTGGAGGCGAGATGAGGGAAAGGAACAGAGAACTTGCCTGTCGAGTTGCTCGGTCCTCTCTTTGTATTAGTTACTAAATGTGATTCCAGACTTCTGGATTTTCAGCAGAAGTTGTATAAAGTGTATTCAGCCTTATAAGTCTCCGGTCTGCACGTCTTTATTGCGGTACACGCGCATTTATCGCACGTAGAGATTGGGAGGTGGCCAGTGGCTGATACAGGGCGAATATCAAATACGGGCGTTTACATGGGTTGAGCGCGACATAATTTGAAAACTCAAACGGGGGGCGAGTACCCAGTCGTTTCTGTCAGATTATCGCGGAACGAGAGATCGGCTTCGCGAGTCTCGACTGTATGTTTAGTTTGTGTAAGAGTTTGATCGCTGCGTCAGCCTGTCAAGCCTGTGGAGCGGGGCACGTGGGAGACTGTTGTGGTGCCAACATTTTGAAAACGCCTGTATGTATCGTCGCTCGTACCCGATGGATACGATCTATGGCTATGCTGGGAAACTGTTGCTCACTAAGGCTTGATGCTAAGCTACAATATCCGTTCCCCGTCCAGACCACGTCCAACCTGATGCCGCAACTGGCACGTGGCAGGCATGAGGCCCGTGATAGGACCCTGAGGATGGTATATAACGACAGATCACTTCCTTACACGTTAGCCCCTACATCGTTCCCATGGCTGAGTTTCCGAGTGTCCTGTACGCTTCCTTTCTGAACAAGGCTCCCGCCGCTGGTGATGGCCGGGAGCTCCCATGTGAGTTCTTCATTCATCTTGTGGCTCAAGTCGAGTTGGTTCTGCGTGACGATTTATACACTGTGAACCTTAGTGCCAAAGCGAACCAAAACTTTCCGTCAACTGAAGATGGAACGGGCAGAGCGGCTCGCCGAAGCTGCCGCTATCGCCGCAGCCACAGCCGCGGCAATATCCTTGGCGGCCCCTGACCCCGCCCCAGACCAGACAGAAGTCGGGACCGCGGCTGTGCCACCAGCTTCCAACTCCAAGGTGGGACTGGTCTCAAATACTCCTTTGTCAGCAAGCTGGAAATCACGTGACAAAATGCTCTAGAACGCTCCGCAGCGAACAAACAAGAGGAAGAAGAAAAGCACCGTGGCAGCGGGGATGCAGAGGAAGAAGAGGGCAAAAAGTGCTGCTGCTTGAGCCACCCGCTTCCTCATTTGTACCATAATCCTTGTGTCTGGGCTTTTCTGTTTTATTTTATTCTTTCTCTCATGGAATCTTTGTTGTTGTATTTGGCCTAGCTTGAGGTTGTGGACCCTGTGGTGGACGTGGTCCGAGCGGCTGTGTGGTTAAAAGCGGGTGGCCCCTTCAGCGGGTAACATCCATACCTCTGTCCCGAGCCTCTAAATGTCTACTCTCCCACCTCAGGTAAGCGCGATGCTTGCTTACGTCGCGAATGCTAACCACATCAATAAGACCGCATGCGACCACTGTGGGCATCGACACCGCCTGGTACACTGTACTGATTGCCCAGTCGCGTATTGCCGTCAGTCTGGGTCGACAGACGGTACCGCCTGCCTTACTCCGGCCCGTGGCAAGTTTCGGTGTCGCAAATGCCACGCCAAGCACTTCGAAGGTGAAAACGACGTGCCGGACTGGCCGGTGAGTAGTGTTCCAAATTACCCGCGTGCGAAATCCAACGTTTGATTTCCTGGACTCGGCAAGCACAAGCTCCGAAATCCCAGGATGCGATTCGGAGTGCGCGACTCCAAGGATTGCCCAGATCAGGAACACGAGGTCTGCTTCGGTCTGACGGTCACAATTATCTTTGAGAACTTGGAAGATCAAAACCGAGTCGAACGTTTCGCGCAACAACTACGAGGGCGATGGCAGAGCCACGTATGGGGGGTAAAAGAGGTACTTTATGGGACACACGCTTCGTAGACTGAATCTGGTTGAACAGCTCCACCTCACGTTCTGGTTGTCGGGCACCCATACGATTGGCCAAGAGGTTCCGCCCCGTGAGGTAGAAACCACTGAAAGCGAGGTCAGGTGCGTGGGCTTCCGGGTCGGCGCTCCCAAGGGTGTTAACCGATCTCCCGTAGGACTGGCAAGGTCTACGGTACCACCCACTGTCGGAGCCTGGTCATATACGTGGCTTCCGACAACGGCAGCGTAAGCACGGATTTGGACAACGCGAGTCTGCTTAAGGTGGGCACCTGAATCGCCGCGCAGTTACGAAGTTCGAGTAATGTTTCCAACAGTTGATCGACGGCGGCATGGGTCGCTTCCCCTTCACAATGGCGCCGGCCCGGGATCACGCGTTGCTGGTTTTCGTGGGACATTCCGTTCCGCACACCGCGTCGTTTGTGAGCAGCTTCCAGGATGCGGTGAACAGTGAGCAGTGAGCTGGCCCATTGAAATCTCCTGCGAGTTACGAGTAACCACGAGTCTTGATCAACAGGTGCCCGTTCAAAAATGTAGTTCTTTACTCCACGCGGGACTTGCACCCAGTCCGAGCAGCGTTCGGCCCAGCGGTCACGGCAATACTATCTTGCTGGGGCGACAGGCGCCCACTTTTTGACTCGGTAAAAGACGCGTGGCTGATCGATCGCTGGGCGGAGGACATCGTAGTCACCGTGGGTGCAAAGCAAGAGGCCGCCACGCTCCATTTTCGCCTCAAGTTCGCAACCTACGGATGGGAGACTCAATCGAGGTTGGAGTTGTGCGAATGTGAGTGGACTGGGGGGCCATACCAGGAGCCCAAGGCTTGGGAGTTTGTGAAGACTAACAAACCGGGAGCTGCTACTACGGCGACGGTCCGGTGTTCGTGGTGCAAGTCTCAAGTTCTACTCGAGAAGCCCGCGAATGTTCCCAAGCCGTCGTATAAGCACGGCACGTGGTTCCGGGAGGTTCGAGCTGTTGCAACGAGGACCAGGACTCACGACGCCCAGACATTCATCAGACGTCGTCGCGACGGCCGTGCAGCAATCCAAGGCTGATCGGGACACTCGACCTGGCGCGAGCGATGGTGGAACTGCGTCCCCTCTTTGATGTCATATTTGTGAAGGCTCCTGTACCTCGTAGTCTTGCTCGCTTGAGGGTTTTATGAATATTATTACGATAAGGACGGGTCGTTGTTGCAGCGTGTACGCATCGCAAACCGCCAGGTCCACTATGCTATTCAGTTTTGAAATCAAAAATACTTGCACGCGCATTTAGGTGATTGCTAGAGTGCAGGAATCAGGTGGGAAGGATATATATCATGAACTCATATCTTGCCCATTGTATTTGGCGGGCATCATCTGCAAAACCGAAAGTTCCCCTTGAGTGCTCGTGAGCGCTCAAAACTCGCTTGAGAGCGGTCACCCCTTGTCTGAGGCACTCCTTGATCGTATCATGTTAGCTTATTTGAGTCATAAACCGCTCACTTGACCGGATCAGACGTAGTAGCATGAGCATCTTTGCACGCATTCATAAGAAAGCTAATATCACCGTTCAGTGAACGCTGTCTAACGCTATAGGTTTGCGTTTTATGTCCATCGCTCTATATAGGTAGGAACGGATAAACCAAAGACTAGAACCTATGAGGTACACGACAGACATGGACACGCATCTGGGCGGTGCGCCCCGCGACTACCCCCGGTCCATCAATCTCTCCCCTCGTCATATCCGAGCTGGTGGAAAGTTTTTCTTTCTCTCCCTCCTCCGGTAATTCCATGGCTATCGCCCGCGAGTGGCTGAAGAGGAGGGACGGAGTGTCATAGCAAAAGGTGAATATGTTAAACGTCGGGTAGGGATGCGGCAGAAGGCGCGGCTCCGGGATCCCTCGCCATCACCGGGGTCCCGGAAGAACCAGGTCCGGCAAGCAGCTCAAGCCGTCTCGGAGGCAAGTACAGAAACAGAGAAACGCGAACAAAAGAGAGAAAGAGGACAGAAAAGGAAAAGGAGACGAAAAAGTAAGTGAGAAGAAAAGAAAACAAAGGTGAGGGATCGTACAGGGAAGTAAGACAAGGGTTAAGAGGTAAGGGCGAGAGAGAAAAGAAAAAACCGCGTGCCAGGCGACGAGCGCGGAGAAGGAAAACCGGTATAGTACGAAGAGAATACAGCGCAGGTGTAAGTACTAGAGATAGACAGCGGAAACCAGACACAAGGCGCTGCGGCGTGAGCAAAAGCCGCAGAGTAAATACACAAAGAAAAGCCCAGTACGTTAGCCTCTCTCAACCATAGTGATCAAGTGCGCGCCGCTCCCCTACCCCCCGAACCTTACTCTATAGAATACCCGTGTCAATAAAACGAGTACTCTAGGGTACTTAGCTTCTTAGCTAGAGCTGTTAGGCTCGTGAGTGAGGTGTGATAACCTGAATATTATTCGCTCCTACAGAGCTCTTTATATACCCAAGACTACAGAACTTCCGAGAACAAACAAGTCATCTACTACGTGTGATATACACGTAGTGATATACATATACGTCAATCCGATACGATACAAGTATGTCTTGCATTCACGAATCAGTCGATTCGAGTTAATGACTCGCTTACTAACACATCGTAATATACTCTACCCGCATGATCCCTAGTTCTAGTTTTGACCGGAACGCTGGATTCAGCTCTCACCCGCGCCCGTTTGCCACACTCATTCCTGATATATTGATGACGGCTACAGTTCACACGTTGTGCTTTAGAATCGTGCCCAAAGTAAGACACACATGACCACCGTTACGAGGCTAACGCAAGCGCAGAAACGATATGTGACATCTATAAGTGGTCGGACCACAATACGTATACCACGGACTTGACAGTTTCTGCTACTTCTGAAGTGTTGGTTTGAGCGTCGTTGTTTTGTCATTTCTGATACATAAGGCACCTTCTTCTCTGCCCCGTGCGCCTGATCAGGACGGTAGAATAAGTCAGCACTAGCTCCACTTAAACTTTTTAGCCTATTTCCTTGTTGAACTGAGGGCCGTGCAGCCGTCGCCAGAACGTTTACTGTCTCTAAAGCGCCATCGTGAGCCCTCCATGCGAAAAGCACGACTAGGCCTGAAATAACCAATGTCTCGACTTAGTCGGCAAATTCTCGGTGGGTTGCGTTTGCTGTGACTTTCTTGCGAGTTTTGCTAATTGTGATGTTGATGCGAACGGCTTCTGTGGTGGGTGGACCATGCTTCACCCCCCGCGGCGTCTGACATGCTCGCCATGGGAAAAGCTGGTCGGAGGCACCATAGAGAGAAACCCTGCGCTAAGCGGTCGATGTTCACTTGGCCACACTGGCGGCGACTAGTATCTGCATTCAGTCGGTCGGTTCTTACGATCGTGCGTTCCGGCATTTGCAGAGGGCAGTCCTTGCCTGGCGACCCAACCATACGTGCAGCTCTCGTGGGAGCGTCGTTCGCGGCGCCTTGAGCACCTGGCTGGGCGCTTTCGAGAGCAGACGGTGCTCGGCGCTGGTTCGCTGTCTTTTTTTCCCGACTGCTGTGGTTGCAGCCGTTTCTACGCACTCCCTCCCCATCTTCGCCGATGGTCTGTCCTTTCTGGCCGTTGCAGAGGTTCGACATACGCCGGCACCCGACTATGATTTGTGCAACGCTGGTGGGAGCGCCACACACGTTGCTCGAGCGCCTCATCAGAGTCTCGAGGGTGGCAAGGTACTTCCACGCCGGTCGTTCGGTGTTTGCCTCGTAGGTCGCGGTCGTTTCCTGCCCGGCTGAGGCCTCGTCCGTCCGACCTGCGCCGGCACCCACCTGTACGTCGTGCAGCGCTGGTGAGAGCATCACGCACGTCGCTCGAGCGCCTTAACAAAAGCAGCCTCGAGGGTGGCGGGGTACTCGACGCCGGTCGTCCGGGTTCCGCCTCGTAGGTCGCGGTCGTTTCCACCCCGGCTGCGGTCTCGTCCAGTCGACCTGCGCCGGCACCCGCCTGTACGTCATGCAGCGCTGGTGAGAGCATCACGCACGTCGCTCGAGCGCCTTATTAAAAGCAGCCTCGAGGGTGGCGGGGTACTCGACGCCGGTCGTCCGGTTTCCGCCTCGTAGGTCGCGGTCGTTTCCACCCCGGCTGCGGTCTCGTTCAGTCGACCTGCGCCGGCACCCGCCTGTACGTCATGCAGCGCTGGTGAGAGCATCACGCACGTCGCTCGAGAGCGCCTCGTTAGAGACGGTCTCGAGGGTGGCGGGGTACTCGACGCCGGTCGACCACGTTCGGCCCGTTTTCCTTTCCTTGTCGGCTCTCGTCGCGGTCCCGGCTACCGGTTCGATCGACTGGCCAGGCCAGGCAGCGCTTGTGAGAGCGTCACGCCCGGCTCCCGAAGCGACCCCTGGGGGTGCAGACGGGACGGCGCAGGTCGACCGAGGCCCGGCGGTGGTTGGGACCAGAGTGAGGATTTGCCTCCGGCTCGGCTTTGAGGATTTGATCATGTGACGTGTCAAACTTGCCGCTGACGTGTCAACTACTCGACGCTTCCGTATTTTTAACGGGTGAGACGGTCACCAAGGTAGTTTCAGTCGTTTGTCAGTGGGAAAAACATTCAATCATTCCGTTCGTCGGTCTGTTCAAACCTTCCCCGCGCAAGCGCTTCAATTTCAGGCTTCCCTCATGTCTGTTACATACGGTATCAACGAAACTCTTAGGACCAGCTTCGAACTAGATACATCCCTCAGGTGGCGTATTTTTGCCTCTTCACACCCCCCTCCCCAGCACCAGCCTATCCTTCAGTTCTGGTCTCAATTCTCTGTATATAGTCAGCGACTACATGCCACATATCGCATACACATATGCTGTAGTCAATATGATGCATACACTGGCTCGAATAAGTCTTGCCTCACCTGTATTGGTGCTATAGACTCGCCACAGATGTACATATAAAATACTAAATAGTTCGTATAAGCAACAGACTATACAACGCATAGTTTTCACTGGCTAGAAGGCTAGTAACTCACATAAGTAGAGCATGAGGGGGAAATTGGTGCAAGGGGGGGTTTTCAGGTCAGCCATCCCGACCCCTCTGGGCTTAGTATTAGTAGTA
>WSTH01000107.1:0-40267 GCA_019616345.1 Ceratobasidium sp. 395 | reverse complement strand
CGCGACCCTAATTACCACGATGATCACCTCTCCGGCGACGCGTCTCTTCTCATGTACGTCCACCAGCTCCTCGCTGTTTCACCATTACTGAGCCTCTTCTATACCTAAGCTCGCCTTATATCCTCTACTTCTACCCGCGTCCCTTCACGTGTTCCTTTACCCTTATTATGCCGACCACTCCACACGACCACCGTTCTGCGAGAGAACCACTTTGACACGCACCAATTTGTTCAGAGGCTGGAGGAAGAGGGGTTATCGAGGTCACAAGCTGAGGGACTTATGAAAGCAATTTCAGAAGTGGTCGATGAGAGTGTGAAGAATATGTCGAGGAATATGGTCACCAAGTCGGACCAGGAGAAGGTGTGTGATATCGCTATCCACTCACTACTTTTCTCTGTGATTAAATATCTGAAAAACGAGAACTAATGTATCTGCTACAGTACTCCTATACGCAAAAAGTTGATTTTGCACAACTCAAATCCGAAGTCCAGCTCCTCGAGAAGAATGACGTCGCGCTAATGAAAGCAGACAATGACCGACTTGTTACGGATGTTGAAAGGCTCAAAGCCCGATTGAGGGAGGAGATTACAAGGACTCAGGCGGGGGTTCGATTAGATTTGAATTTGGAGAAAGGTGAATTCTGGAGAACTTGAGTTTTGTGAGTGTAATATTGACAAGGGGAGTTGATAGGGAGAATTAGGGATGAAAGTAGCGTGCAGGAGTTAAAGATTCGAGAGGTAGATACGAGGGTCGAGAGTGAGATTAGTGGGTTGAGGACGGCGATTGAACAGTCTAAGGTGTGTCTTTGTCTTTTGAACAGTGTTGGCGGCGGCGGTTCGAGGCTTGGCCCCTGGAGTTCAACCCTCTCAAGCGTCTGAACTGCGAGTAATTTCGTAAAAACTCGGGTGCCGAGAGTGTTGAGGACCCTTGTGTTTTCCTGCCGCCGACACTACTAAGTTATAACCTGGACTGACACTGAATGGCCTATAGCAAAATACCTTGCAGTACTTGGTTACAGTCGGTACGTATTTTGCTTTAATCCACGATTGGATTGATCTCATCCTGCTTATCTTATAGCCACGGGTTGCGCTGCTCTTCTCATGGCGTACATGCGTTTCCGTATGTAGACCTCCTCCCACTCGAAATCCCACCCGACCCGCAATGGACAATTATTATACCACCCCTCTGGTTAATCAGTCACATTATGTAGCTTGTATACATCAATCACAATCGAAAACAAAACAACCACAACAAGCAAATAGATAAAGAGCGGTGAGAGTGCTAGGGAGTGACACAATTCAAGAGAGCGGGGAGACAATATACGGTATATACGCACAGACAGAATCCGGTTAAACGCGCAGACAAAATCCGGTTAAACGCGTAGACAAAATCCGGTTTAGAGCTCCTTTTCTTTGGGTTTAAGACGAGCGTCTTTCTTGTCTGAGAGTTTGCGTGGTTCCATCTTGGTTCCGAGGAGGGTGTCCCAGTGGACGAAGAACGGTTGGCTGAAGTTTCGCTTGAGACCATATGACTGGCGGTAGGTGGTTAGTATATGTATAAAGGAGGGGAGCTTAGAGCTTACTTGGTGGTGCACGTCATGGTAGGGCGCGTTATTCCCAAACGCCATTTGGAACGGATCAAATGGCAGGGCGTAACCACAATGGTCATCGACTGTCTTGAGAGTGGAAAAGGCAAACAGGAAGATGCCCTGTCGGATGCCCATCCCGGAGACAAAATGCGAGACTGCTGCGCCGAGTGTGTCGAGGACGAGACCTTCGAACCAGTGATTGTAAAGTGCGCCGTATGCGTACGGGACGTAGAGCCTGTGATGAACTGAATGGAACTTGCGGTACAGGTACTTGTTCACATGGAAGAGACGATGCAAGAAGTATTGCCAGGTATCCATGACGAGACTATTAATTGCATTGAGCTGTCAGCCTTAATTTAGAAAAAAAGATGCCGCCACAAACTTACAGCGCAAAAAGGAATTGAGCGGTCGGAATGATCCACCAGTAGGTCAGATGTACTAGTTCCTTGCCGTACGTCTCTAAAATCCGATCGCCTGGCCCAGGGCCACATACAAGTCGAGCAGCCCACACCACCCATGGTGCACATGCTCGCATTCCCGCCTGGTGATCATATGAGCTCTCGCTGCCATGTTCGTCCAAGAAGATTAAGCCAAGCGCAGTCTGTATAATCTGCTGCAAAAATACCGCCCAAACTACATCCACACGGCTGACAAGGTTACGGGATTTAACCTCTGCCGACTCGTGCAACCGGAATTTTTCGAGCCAGGCAAACTCGGAGAGGTCCAGCGCGTGGAAGAGCATCGAGAGGGCCCAGTAGGCAATAATAGGGGCGGCCAGCGAGAGATGTTTGTCCGACATCCAAGTGAGGATGTCCGGGCTGGCGGCATGGTATATCGGAAAAGTGAGGGGCGAGGGGACGAGGGCATCGTAGAATGCGTCGGCGGTGGTGTTTACTGCGGCCATGGCAGAAAAAGCGAGAGTAAGAGGTAGCCGGTGGTGGACGGCTAGAGACCGCAGTCGCGCCAGATGGAGTCGTGAGATGTCAATAGACACGCTCGGCGGCCATCCTCAGGGTCTGCGGGGTTGGTCATCACGGCGCTTGGCCCAGATCAGAACACAGCCACCCTCCACCCCTGTTACCTCGTGAACTTCAGCACGACCACCATCATGGCCCAGACAGAAGCTCAGATACTCGAAGAGATTTCAAGATTATCGGGTACATATGCTTAAACATGCTTGTTTTCGATGTTTCTCATGACCACATAGGAGCTATCGACCGACATAAATCGCAAGCGCAACATCCCCCCCGTGGCGGTTATCGAGGCGGCCGACCGTACATCCCGCCATCCCAGCGAAAGCCATATGCACATCCAACTAGCGCAAGTGGCTCCTCTCAGACTAACACTCCACAGGAAGTCGTTCTTGGCGGGCAAGTGTTCCAGAGCGGCCGAGGTGGCAAATCTCTCGTTCGCAAAGGAGGTTGGTGGTCTAACTATTCAATACTGCAGGTCCTGACCTTTGGTTAGCCCCAGCAGTTTCAAGGCCAGCGTCGCGCACGTCCTTCAAATCGACCCCAACAACCTCCCCAACGATTTCTTCAACACCCTTGGCGACTCCCCCGACGCAAACTCAACAACTCGTCCACGCCGGCAAGAACAAACTAGTCGCAGCGAACCGAATCGGAAAATCGAAACCACCCCCGCCACCACCAGCGGTCCTGGCTGCCAAGCGCGCCAGGCTTGCTAAGCTGTCTGCTACATTAGGCAATGTCCAGGCTCATCGGTACGTTTTTTCCACCGTGTTCTATACCATTCTTTGACCTCGCGCAGCAATCGACGGGCATTTGGAAAACGCAAGATGACGCTCAAACGCGCTAAAGTTGTCGACAAACCATGCCGGTTCTGGACTCGCACAGGTGCGCCCCTATTCATTCGTCGAACCGTCCTCCCCAACCCCAACCTCGACCTCTTGTTTTCTTTTTTTAGGAATTTGCCAAAATGGAAACACCTGCCCCTACCAACACGACCCCAACAAGACCGCCATCTGTCCCCGCTTTGTGACCAACGACTGCCCCAACACGGCGCTCACCTGCCCGCTTTCTCACGAGTCGACGCCCGAACGTATGCCCCTCTGCGTGCATTTTCAAAACGCAGGGAGGTGTAGGTTGGGCACCGCATGTCCGTACCCGCACGTCTATCTTGGCCCGGATAACGTCAAGTCCGGCGTGTGTCGGGATTTTGCGGTGCTTGGTTACTGTGACAAGGGAGTCGACTGTGAGCGGAATCATGTGAGAGAGTGTCCTGATTTTGCGGAGAAGGGTGTGTGTCAGACCAAGGGGTGTAAGTTGCCCCATGTTATCCGGGCGAGTAAGGGCAAGATGGCGGCTGCGGCTGCCGAGGCGGATGTGGCGAGGGCCAAGGGAGAGCAGGAGGTGGCAGTGGAGACGAAAGCGCATGGAGAGAGTGAGGAGAAGAAAGCAGGAGGACAGCAGCTCGGTGACGAGTTTGTGTCGTTGATGTTTGAGGAGAGCGAGGATGAGGCGGAAGAGGAGAGCGGAGACGAGGAAGGAGAAGAGGAGGAAGACGAAGATATGGCCGAACAAGCTGCAACTGGAGACGAAGAGGCCGAAGAAGGAGAGGATGAACACAATGTAGATTTCTTGCTTTCTGAAGATAGTGAAATGGTGTAATTATGTTTTTGTGAATTTATGTATTTTCCTAGAACTGTGTGGCGCTTCACGTGACGTATCGCCACCGTCCCGAAATTTCTCTTAACCGCCATGGCGGGACACAAGTACCATGATAAACGGACAAAGCTACCACAAGTGTTGCTTGACCAGGTAAAGTCTAAAGGTGAGTGCTGTGTTTCATTATTTATTGTGATTTTGTCTATTATTTCGCGTCAACTAGATGGCGAACTGGCTTCAGGTGCGCCAACCTCTCGACGCCGCACGGTCGATCGACGGAATGCGAGAAAGTCAAAGCGAGAAGAGGCGAAGAGCAAAAAGAGCCAATTCTTTTCAAAATCCAAAGATGAGATTTCTCAATCGCCAGTGGTGAAGAAACGACCGGCGACAACTATGGAGCAGGAGCGGCCCGCTAAACGGCCGAAATTGAAGGACGAAATAGCTACCCCACCTACGACCTCGAAACCAACTTTACCTCCTTCCAAGCCCCCCACTATGTCAACGCTCCCCCCGAAAATCAAACCCAAGGCAAAACCTTCACAAACGGCTCTAGAACGTCTATCCTCCAAACAGTCTACTCTACCTCAAAAGAAGGAGAAAGACATAGAAGACGATGAGATTGCGTGGCTCGAGGCTAAACTTGGGGTCGGATCCAAGAAGACGAAGAAGACGAAAGGAAAGGGGGCGTATGGTGGTGCGTTTAGTGCGGATGGGTTGGATGGTGAGTGTTGGTTTTCTGTGGAAGGTTTGGTCGGGAGGGGGTATTGATGGCTGGGTAGACATTTTGATGGATTTGGATAGACTTGAGAAAGGTATTGATGGGTTTGATGGGAGTGTGGGAGAGGATGAAGATGAGAAGAGTGGGATAGAGGAGGAAGAGAGTGAAGAGGGAGATGAGGAACATGGGTCGACAGAGGGAGAGGTGAGCTCGTTTGATTCGGTACAACATACATAGCTTAGATCATTCTAGTCCGAACAGGATGATTCAGATGAAGCTACTGAAGACGATGGGTCATCCGAGGACGCGAGCGACGATGAGGAAGTGCCTACGCTTATAGACCATCAATCTCCCGAGCCGCAAAAAGCTACCGGTGAGTTGAATATCCTCGTTTGATTCCCAGTCATGTTCTAATAAAAATGTCAGGCGCATATGTTCCGCCACATCTTCGACAAAAAGCCGAATCGAGCGATGCTACTACAACGACACAGACTGCCGAACAGATCAAGCTCGCTCGTCAGCTAAAGGGCTTGCTGAATCGGTAAACTCCTCCGTGATTGCTCCTGATATGTTTCTCATTCGCGGGTCTGGGAATTAGACTAAGCGAACAAAATATCGAGGGAATCGTAACAGAGGTTGAAGCTCTGTATAGGTCAAATCCCAGGAACGGTAATTTTGTTTTAAATCTGTTTTGTGCCAACTCTGAATCGGAACCTGGCAGGCGTTACACAAGCCTTGACGAAGATGTTACTCGACTCTGTTTCTTCATCCGCTAATTTGTTGGATACGTTTGTGATTCTGCATGCTGCATTCGTTGCTGCTCTGCATAAAATTGTCGGGATCGAGTTTGGTAAGTCCAGTCGTGCAAGTTTCGCCAACGATATCCCTCAGCTAATTTCGTCAACTAGTGGCGTATTTTGTGGAGCAGACAGTATCGTCCTATGAATCACACTGGAAATCTCTCCGGGGTGCACCTACATTGGATGAGCAACCTACCGAGGAGAACGCTTCAGCACCCGCGGGTACCAAGGAATCGTCTAACCTCCTCACCTTACTCTCGGAGCTATACAATTTCCAAGTTATTTCTTGCGTACTTATATACGACCTGATACGAGCGTTGCTCAACTCGGAGTTCCTCGAGCATGATGTGGAACTATTGCTTAAAGTAGTAAAGAGTATGTCTTCGTTATTTGGTAGGAGATAGAGTTACGGCTAATTGGTGGGACAGATTCCGGGCACCAGATGAGGCAAGATGATCCGCTTGCGTTGAAGGATATCGTTCAGCTCGTACAGGACAAGATGCGAGGGAAGAACTCGAATGATCTCAGGTATCGCTACGCATTTATCCTGGAATTTTGTGAGGCTGATATCTCCTAACCTGTAGCTCCCGATTCCGATTTATGGTTGAAACTCTGGTCAATCTAAAGAATAATAGGCTCAAGGACGCGAAACGTGCGACCGGTACGGGACAGAACGTAGCTTCCGAGGCGATTGAGCGGATGAAAAAGTATCTGGGCGGGATCAACAAGAAACGACACGGTATGTTTATTCCATGTGTGTTTGCCCTTGGCTGATTATTCTTCAACCCACCTAGTGATGTCTAACGAGCCATTACGAGTGTCTTTGGAAGACCTTCATTCTTCTACTAAGCGAGGCAAATGGTGGCTGGTTGGCTCCGCGTGGGGCGGTGACCCCTTGGTCGAGAGCCAAGAATCAAGGCAAAAAGAGGCCGGGTCCAAGGCGAAGGCGAATATAACGGACCAACTGGCGCAACTGGCACGGCAGCACGGGATGAATACAGAGATTCGGCGAAACATCTTTGTTGTTCTCGTCAGCAGCGATGTGGGTGCTCCAATTTCAATGCCCAATTATCTCTAACTGGGTTAAATCAGGATTACGTAGATGCATGCGAGCGATTGACGCAGCTTGAGCTACAAGAGACACAGCAAAGGGAAATTATCCGAGTAGTTTTACACTGTTGTGGTAACGTATGGAACCTGCTATCTTGCTGAAAATCTATCTGTTAAACAAAACACATCATTTAGGAACGAATGTACAATCCATTCTACACTCTGGTTGCGCATCATCTCTGCCAAAAGTCCCACTCACACCGGATCACTCTTCAATACTGCCTTTGGGACTTCCTACGCTCGCTTGGTGAAACCCAGGTCGGAGGCGCCGCGATCTCTCGGGACTTTGATACGAGCAGAGACGACGTATCTGACTCTACCATCACCAACTATGCAAAGGCATATGCGTGGTGGCTCGCCCGAGGTTCAGTTGCGCTGACTGTTTTCAAGGTAGGCAAACTCAGATTAGGCTGAACACATATTCTGAGTTTTGCTTGCAGCCGGTTGAATTCTTAACGCTGCAACCCCGGTCAAAGCAATTCTTGAAATCATTGTTTGTACAGATGATCATCAGCTCCCAGTCCAACTCGCCTCTAGTCGACATTCGATCTGTCGAATCTGCTATCCCTCAAACCCGAAACCGAGCCGCCATTGATGAAATAATTTCTAAGGGATTGCGGATACCTGCCATGTGCAAAGGTATTGCCTACTTTATTCAATCATTGCGGTCCGAAGAAGAGCTTGGAGCACGGACAAAACGGGCGCATGATTTGTTGATTTGGGGTTTAGATGTAGCTCAGGAGGCTTTACAACGAGACTCTTTCTCCGATGGTGATTTATAGCTGTACATCCATTGCTCAGGTCTTTTTGAATGCAACAGATGAACAGACACTTCCTGAGCTGCCCCCGAACGTGTATGTAGGGTGTTGTATGCGCGAGCTGGTTCTATATTAGAACTAAATGCTTACCGAATTGAAAGCTTACTCACTGATAAACCAGTCCAAGGTCAGCAGTCCCGAAAGCGGCCTTGAGCTCCTCTTCGGTAAAGTTACAGGCTGTGGATTCATAATGATATTTATAAGAATTTGGAGAGCGCTGTTATGCTCACATGTGATCAAAAATAAACCTCCCGTTTTGAGCGCCTCTGCAACCTTGTGGGGATATTTCGAGACAAGGTGAGTTCCATCATCATTTTTCTCTGCCAACGCGATCGCATCATATGTGCCTTTGTCAAGTCTGGATAGAGTTTCTCATTAATAATTGTGTCACGGAATACGAAGAACCGCACCTACAACAAATCCCATTTGTTATCCGTCTGGCCCTCGCTGATAGCAGGTGGTGTCTCATTGATAAAGTCAAGTACTGCATAATGAATACTGGGGTGCCCTCGTCCCACGGCCACAGACTTAGCCAGCTTGATCGACGGCTCACTAATTAACCTCGATCAGTATTTGTATCGCCGCTAAGAGCAAGCGCTAGCCTGTAATCAACTCCAAGGATACGAGCCGCATCGTATCCATTTTCGGCTAAGGTAACGGCCATGACCCCATTGCCCGTTCCAATATCTAATATGTATGGATTTTCGATCGTGGGTACGTTGCTAAGAGTCCATTCGAGCTAAGAAGGTCGAGCTTTCAATCAAGCGGCATATGTTAGACTTGCAGTAGAATGAAAGTTACCATCTTTTCAACCGTCTCCTCGCCAAACCTAGCGAGCAATGTTGGACTTCAGCTCGACGTGGGTCATCGGTGGGCGTACCATATCTCCCCTTCATCTCCATCCACCTCGAAGTTCTCTACTTCTTTGTTGTATACTTCATCCCAGCTAATCGATCGAATAAGTTAGGAAGTGAATTGAACACACACAAAGAGAGCCTACTTGCTAAGACTTTTTGCCCAGTTTGGACGGTTTAAGTTCGGTAGTCATCGTGTGATCAGTATCGTTGGCAAGCGTAGATGATCGGCGATTCCATGAATCCCGAATTCCATATAAATTGTGTAAATAGATCAGTAAATTGAATAAGCGCCAGCCAGTCGAGCCTACTTGGCGCTCCAGTTGTTTCAACGCTACTAAGGGGGTCTAACAAAATTCTTTATACCAAGTCTTTGTTTTACCAATTATACGTACTCGGTCGTCGGTTGAAGATCGAAATAGTGTGTAGGATGGATAATTGTATTGAGGCATAAGGTCAAAAGTAATACAACGCGTGCACATGCAAGCATACCCGAGGAAAACTCCGCCCTGGGCTCCAAGGATGCTCACGCCTCGGTCAATTCACGTAACCGACGGATAGTACTGTGAAATAGAGGTCAGCTCAAGTTCAAATTCTGCTGATGTCAAGCACGAAGCCGGCCGGCGAGTGGAAGCTAACGCATAAATGTAACACAGAAAGTGGTGCAGAGGGGGTGGGACTGGCGGACTGAATAGACCTACCTCCGGACAGTTGCTGCTGCAGTGGTGGACACAGTCCATGCGCCGCCTGCGATAACCTTTTTGCATGAACGGCAGTTCCAGATACCAACGGCGGTGCGCTTCACAGAGTCCTATAGCCAGTGTCATCAGTATCTTAAGCCTAAATGAGTGTGGTGGAGCCTCGAGATTTCTAACCTTGCCGCAGAAGGTGCAGGTGTATCGAGCATGCTGAGTGACCTCCATCTGCAAAGAAACTACGTTTAGCACATTACGCACCGGGCGGAAGATATCCACATACCTTCTTAACTTGCTTTCGTAGGGAAGCACCATAGCGCTAGAAATGGCGTCTTGTAATTATTCCAGCCGCAATCTCCAACAAAGATGAACCCACCGTCCCGTACTTTCCAGTCACTCCGACCTTTCTTGTGCGCTTGGTCTAAGATACCGGTTCCACTTAGTGGTCTCACTCATTACACAACATATTACTCTACATACCATTTTGGTTTCGGAGTCTTGAGGTGTTGACTGGTGTGATGTGGACCCGGAAGCAAACTCGGAAGGCACTTCTTCCGGGCAGCCCGCTTGGTCGTTGGTAGTACCATTTACCCTTCAAATGGAACGGATTTCCATGCAGCGGTTCAATGTCAACAACTCTACGTTGACTTTCTTGCCTATGGAAACGCACTGCAGCGGGTACATAGGCGTTGCCTATAGCTTTTAGAATGAAAGTACTATTGTTAAGACGACGCGTGGCTGAGTCTAAAGAGTGATCAACCACTTCCGGCATGTTTTACGCGCGAGGTGTTCCGAAATCAACTCATTATCCATCAATACTGATGTTTCTATCCAATATGATATAGCTGATACCAGGAGATAGCGCATATACGGGTGCATCAATCGGCCTTTAGACAGCGTTCAGGAAAGATGATCGTTTCACGCATAACGATCCCGATGCCTTGTTTCATCCCGGTAGTTTGATTGCCAAGAGCCTAGAGCTGATCAACGTGTAATGAGGTTGGAGTATTATTGTTCCGAGTTTGGTGTTGCCTTACCCCTCCAAGAGGTCACCAGATGAATTTCAGTCTCATCCATCTAGTATTGTGAGCCTGAAATTTGGGAACACGAGACTCTGTGTAGATATGAGCGAAGTGTACATGCGGTCGAGCTAGTAGACGCAGAACCAAGTAAATGAGTGGGCCGAGATATGATGATATAAAGTGATTTAAGGAAAACAAGCTTTTATACAGCGAAGTGCGCGTGACAAACGGCCCGCATTCGCGGTGAATTAAAATACGTCCCAAAATAGCCGATTGCTTAGTGTAATATGTATGTAGTGGAAGGGAGAGCGTATAGACGTGGAAATGCGTTGGAACTTGCCTAGCAAGATTAGTTCCGTCTCCTCATGTTCATATTTTTTCGCGATTCAAGACGTTTTAACATTTTCGGCGTCGCGCGTGATTAAAAGGCAGGCGTTGAACAAGTCAATGGTTTGGTCTTCTTCGTCATTCCAACCTGGAGAAGACGGTACGATCTGGTATAGGTTCGGCCAAATATCCAATAGTGTTCTACAAGTTGTATATTAGTGAAATATCAGATACAACAGTAGGAACGAGGTACCGGCTAGCTCGAAGCAGTAATTCCTTGTTCAAGGACACTTTGGCACTAATGCTGAAAAGCTCTAGGGTATGGAAGGCTGAGTTACGTGGAATGGTGTGACGATGTGATGCGGAACTTTTAGGTAAGGTCAAGTGGATTGTTAGGCGTTCGAGGCTCGGCATTGAAGCAAATGCTGCAAGCGAGTGAAGGGATGTTTTACAGTTCGGAACTTCTAGTCGTTTAACCAAGGGAAACATGGTAGCAAGGCTTGCCAACTTATTGACCGCTATACCACCTAGCTTGGCCTGTTCGAGTGGTAGCCGATGCAAAACACCCAGGGCGGTTGGGCTATCAAACCCATAAGCACCCCCACCCCATGTGCTATCGAAATCAAAAAGGAACACGGACAGGCGTGACATTTGTTCCAACCGAGGAAGCAGAGTACCCACAACCCAGTTCTCGTTAATCTCGGTCCTAAGATCCAGTTCCAGAAGTGTTAGCTGCGGCAGGACGGAGATCACATCCAGCGCCGCCGTAACCTCGAGCTCATCAAAGCCTATGAACGCCAAACTCCAGAGTGCGGAAAACGCGCCTGGATCAAGTTTAAGACGAGTGGGGATTGACTCCAGGTCGGCCCAGTAGAGGCGTAAGAACTGTAGCCGCGGAAGGCAGCTGATCACTTGGATGAACGAAAACGTGAGGAGTAGCATGCCGCCTTCGAGCTCGCGAAGGCTGTGTAGCTGGCAGAGGTATTGCTCAGGGGCTTGGGCCTGCCACCGTCCTAGAGATTTACTGGCATGCTCGGGCTCGACGCCCAATCGAGAACTGCAGTGTGGCAATACAAGTCGCTCAAGTTGAGGGCGGCCTTCAAGGACCGCCTGTAGGATAATTGAAACCTCGAGCGGAGATGTTGGATTGTCGATATCCATGTCTTCTTCAAGACCAGCAAATTCAAAACTAGTCAACGAAGGAGACGTAAACCAGTTAACCCAGTCAACATAGAGTGGAACATAGAGTTGGACACGGGGACGCGGGCCATGGATAGCAAGTGACCGTAAGTTTGGCAGAAATGGGCGTTGATCTAGTGCAGAATTTAGAACGTTCCAGTTTAGGGTAACCAAGGAGCTGGTACGATGGATCTCAATTGATTTGACATGTGGTGCGTAAAGTTGAAATCGTGAAAAGTCGAGCGTAGCCGGATGGGAATTCTACCTAAAGATTGTTCGTGAATAGATTATATATTATGCGTTAGCTCTGGAATTACTGTGGTTGGTTTTAGCTTTGGACTAGGCCCAGTGAGCGCTGCAGGAATGAGAGCCAAAAGGTTTTTCACGTTGTCGACATGACTCCAGATATAGGAGACTACAACGAGAAAGCTTATTTTATTGACAGGTAATAGGCTCTTAGTGTAGCGAGCTCTAGCCAAGTGGTTGCATATCAGACCTAAGAGCTCGGCTGTATTGAAAACCTTGCGTGCGGGGGTCGACATGGAGGCGCGAAAACGCGCTGGACACGTTACACGTGACCTCACCGCACATTGATCTGCAGTGGGCGCTTATAGGAGATGCGAGCCGGAGTTCTTACGTTATTCACACAGCTTACGGGCTCAGCACGCCCACCCGTGGCGGGGGAGAGGATGAACCCTTCTAGCCAGTTTGTACACGCTCCCGTGACCCCCCACTCCCTACTTCGTTCCCCGAAAGCGCATATGTCTCGCCGCGACATCACTAGAAAATCCTCCCACTGTCAGTTATAACCCGTTCTCTCCATAATACCTAGCTGATCATATGCGTAGTCCTTGCCTTTCCACTTGTAAGTCCGTGCTTTCCCACACTCAAACAACTAATTAGCGCTCTTCCAGCATACCAACGAAAATCTCCGTCGAGTTGTGAACGACTTTCAGACAGAACTGTTGAGTGACAAAGTCGCCGTCAAAGGGCTAGACAAAACCATCGTTGTCAATCCCTGGAGGCTCCACATCACTGTAGGAGTAGTCGGACTAGAGGAGGATGTTGGAGGTCAGCATCCCGTGTATACGAGGTATTGTTTGTTGTTGTCTGACCGGCTATGAACCCTGGGTTAGCCAGCGAAGGACCCCGATATACGGTGGAGTCTGCTCTAAAGCTGCTTGAATCGCTTCACCCTTCAATAGACAAGATCTTAGGTGGTGGCCAGCTCGAGGTCGACTTGGACAAACTGGATGTCACTCAGGTTGCTAGTGGAGGACCTCGAGACGAGAAATTCGCGCATGTACTATTTGTCGGGCCGCACAAAAGGAACGAGACCCTTCAAAATGTCATGGGTATGCATCTATGCGTTGTACCAATAACGAGTAGGAGTATCTACCTCAGGCTATTTCTCAATAGATCTAGTGTACGACACATTCAAAAATCAGGGCTATATTACTGAGAGCCGCTCGTCCAAGGTCAGTGTTTTGTATTGCTGTATCAAGAGATAGGTGACAAATAGTGCATTGGATCTAGATCCACTGTACAATCTTAAATACGCGGTACCGCCAGCCACGCGAGAGGCGGCCTTTCTCGTACTCGGGAGTCCTAAAATCTCAAGCGTGCAAACACTTCAAGATGATGCGATTGAGCCCCTCCCAAGGCGAACAGGCAACAACTGCCCGGCGAGTTCAACTGGGGGCATTTGAGTTAGGAGAAATACAGCTATGGAAAATGGGAAGCCACTGGGAAAATGACAAGTACTTCAGTCACGGCGGGATTTCGTGGGCCAAGAACAAGCCCAATAAGATACAGAAGGGAGGAAAATGTCAAGGACTAACTCAAAGCGAAATTGTGGTTGAAACAAAGAACGGACCACTGTTGGGTGCCGGTACAAACCAAAACCGGTGGGACATGAGCAAATCCGTTGCTAAAAGCCACTCAGTACTTTGCGGTTTATGCTAACAGAGTGGACGAACAAGCAACCAACAAAGAGTTCAGCACTTCCAAGCTCCGTGGCTTGAATATAGATTCTGGTATGAGACTTGGCGTAGAACATTGCGAGTCGGTCACAACATCCTATCCTCATTCACGCTTTTCACATGCAGTTTTTAGTCACGAAAAGCGACCGGGGGAGTGTCTGAATTGCAGCGACGACTCCAGACAAGGCAATTCATTGCCTCGCTCAATACAGTACGCGGAAGATTCCGGAGACCTTGTACTGTCGATGGTTTCAAAAAACGATCCTCAGTATAGCTTTGGTATGTTCAATTATCGTCATTTAGTGGTTGGCGTGCTACTTAACTTGTCTTCGAGTCCAATCCGAGTTTAAGCGGAATTGGCAAAGCGGAACTTGCCGACCTGAGTTGAAGTGCATCTATAAAGTAGTGCTGCCCTGGCTGAAGTATTCCGCTTTCAACAGTTATCTGTAAGCCGTATTTTTGTGTATGTAGATCTATCGGCTGACTATCCCCCAGAGAAAACGTTGAATACAAAGGGAGGTTCCTAGGACGGTTGGGAAAGGCCGGTCAAAAAATGCTTTTGGGAAACGAAAAAATGTTGTTTTATGGAACGCCCTGTGCGTGTAATATCGGAGAGGCGGACTGGACTCTGTGCCAGAGTCAGAAGGTCGAGTGCAGCCTCTGTAAAATTATCATGAAGGGTTTCAAGGACTACCCTAAGCACGAGCACAAATATAAGTAAGCACTGCTATTTTTATGGCACCGCATATATCCACTAGTTTATTGATCATTTTGCATACAGGTTGCGTAAAACTCCTATATCTGCTTGCCAAAACTCCCACAAGTAAGTACTGCATATTCAGAGGACATTTCGAGAGTTGTAGTTTGTCAATCAGGGCCGCAATGTATGCTCTGACGGCGAACACAAATTTCAGCGCGGTGCTGGCTTGTCGGGTTATTGTGGGTCGCCCTTACGACGTTCCAGACTCGAGGAGCTACTTTCTTCCGAGTAGCTTCGACTCGGTAACTATTCAACGTCTCTTCCCTCTCGCGTCTTTTTCTAATCGCGGTCCGTGATGCTCCAGATTTATATAAAACCGGGTGAAGATCCCCGAGAGGGGGAGTTCGCGGTCTTTAACGAAGATGCCATTTGCGTGGATTATCTGATTGTGTTTTCATAACCCCTTAGTCTTCAAAGTCGCTGTTTGGATAACGGATACTGTATGCAAGCCAAACCAGTCTAATTTTCCCAGAGCTACTATATGCTATAATAAGTATGAGTTAGGATAGAGTCTCGCATACACCCAGAGAGCAGCCTGTTAGCTTCACCAGACAGCAGTACAATAGTAGTAGCCCTTGCCTTCCAAGCTACATGATATAACGTAAAGTCCCACATCAGATAAGACGTATATTAATTGCGCCATGCTTGGGACCGATGTTTAAGATTGACTCACCTCCGGGTCTACGATCGTCGGGAAAATCGATCGGCAATGTGATATGAAGCTACGTCTCAAACGTGCTGATAGATCTATATCAGGGCCAACGCTGTCAAAATGGGACCCTCTTCCCTGCACGCCACACCAACAGCGGGTGGCGAGATGAGAACAAGCGCTGAGACACAGGCATAGGGATTACGTGTTAACGAGCCAATCAAGCACGGCGGCGAGTGTATCACGGAGATAGGCGGGAGCGAGAGGCCAATCAGAACGTAGTAAAGAACAATCCCGTTCGCTGACTCGCACCAACTCACGGGTAAAGGATGAGTCGCGCCAATTTCAAGGGCCAGAGCCATGTGTTTAGTCAGATGTGACATGGCCGATCATCCGTAGCGCCGGCACTTCGACTCGGACACTAATTGTGTGCCTTCTTGGCATTATATTACTGTAACGTCTAGGCTCACTTAATTATGTAGGCTATTCTACACGAGCAATCAATTCACACTTGATTAAGTTGAGCCAAGGAAGTCGATTTTCAGCACAGACTTCCGACTTTCACCACGCGTATGCCGTGGGCGGGGGGGCTATCACAATCCTATTCAAATGGGCAAAAAAAATCACCCATTTTTCTGGACGAGAAATATGTTTGCGTTGAATGAAGACCCGCCTTCAAGGTTTGTCTCCAGTTCTCGGGTGGTGGCTGTTATATAATTTGATCGGAGAACCATTTACAAGCTATTACGTCTTTTCACTGTGGTGTGAATGTGTTACAGCACACGGTATGGAGACGTGTACAGATACGCATCTTGTGGCCGGATGCACTGGCTCGAATAAGTCACAATGGCCGCCTTCGAATATCATATGCTAAATCTAAATATGAGAACAGTCCTTGTGTCTATCTATATAACGACGACATGGCTGATATGACCAGTATCTCCCACCACTCTCTGCGCTTTCAATTGCTCATACGCCACGATCTGGGAGACTACATGGACCGAGGATCTATCCGCGGCTTACCATCATTTGGAATTCGCGACGCATATACTCACATGTGGAGCAATACATGTCGTCAATGTGAATTGAAGATGGAAGATTCTGAAAGCGTTTTTTGCTGGTGGTGTATTCAGACGTCTGCTGGGTGTGCTCCTAACTTTCTGGAGGTCCCAATGGACCATGAGATGTCCGACGACGGTATGTTTGAACTTCGACTATAGCGGTCACTCATATTGATGTTTCCTGCTGACTGTAGTGGCGAGAAGGTTTGCAGATGGGTGGAAAGATCAGGACAAGGCCGTGCCAAGGATAAAACGTATCTATTTGGTGACTTGGACACCAAATATGCGTGCGAATTTTGAGAATTACAAGTAGGTTCATTTATATCTTTATGATAATACACTCAGCCAAAGTCACTTGTTTCAGAGCTAAAATTGAGAATGAAGGGGGGTTTTCGGGGCGCAAAGGCAAGAGTGGTCAGATAATGTCGTCTGGAAACGAGAAGATGCTGTTCCGTGGGGCTAGACGTGCTTGCAATTTTGGGGAAGAAAATGCGATGCCTTGCACGCAAAGTGAGTGTAGACTTTGTGAGACATTACGGGATGGATTCTGGAAGCGTCTATGGGAAAAGCGTGCTGGCAGGTGAGTAAGATCGTGTATTCCATAGGTTTGAACGCTAAAATTAAGCAATTGACTAGGAGCGGTATAGGCAACCGGCTTGGTGCTGCTATCTACGCCACTAAATGCTCGTCCAAGTACGGCTGCCGTATTTTGTTGCAGTTCTGAGGTTCACGAGTCTCTATTTAGGGCAATCAAATACGCAAGGGATGTCGGAGAGCAGAACAGTGGCGTCCGTATCTTGATGTGTTGCCGTGTTATTGTCGGGAGGCCATACGACACCGATACCAAGCACCTGGACTTCAAGCAGCCTCCAGAAGGGTACCATTCTGTAAGTGTCACGAATGTTTTTGTGTATACCTGTCGGCCTACTATTACTGCGGTTGTCAAAAGTCCGTGCGGATCAAACTTTTTCACGGACCAAATAACACAAAATTAGAAATCCGGCCATTGCGCACCGTAAAAGACACGTAAGTCTGAGTGAAGTATACCATTCGATGCACAAAATTTTGGCGAACAGTCTGATATAAGTAGTATTATGATAGCGCAAAAAATGACCGAAGTCGAACTTAGGTCAGTAAATGCGCTGGATCTTCGCAACCACGACACGTAAGACAATTCTCCGAATATAGACGAGTAGAGGAGATGATTATGTATCTATGTACAAAGTCTCAAAGACTTAGCTTTCGAACTGCGGGAGAAATTGCTCACTCGCTGATTGATCTGGGTTTAGATTCGACATTTCAGCCGAATCTACATGCTCAAGGAATGTGCAATACCACAAAGGGAACTTGCTAATACTACGCAGCTTTTGTGTAAGGTATCTGACTAGTACTACATTCATATGTAAATACAAGCCGATGGATATAAAATGAGCGATGCTTCCTCTACGGTAACAGACACCCGCCTTCGGTATCAGACTCGTGGTCTATGCTTTCAACTTTGTGTCATATTATGAACATTTGCTAGGACAGTACAGGATATAACACTGACCGTTCTCCTCGTCTTGCACCTTTGGGGGTCTGCTGGTGCTCGCCGTCGGAAGGCGGCGCCCGGGGCGATTAGATACTGCAATCGGCAACGGCGCTTGCTTTTTCAAGCGACTACTACGCTTGAGTGAGGGAGCTTTACTAAGCCAGGCGCCGTCGCTCACATAGTCGTTAGCACGCTCCGACGGCAAGGTTAGGGAACGCAACACCGAGGCGGCGCGAGCGTGGCTGGATCTCCCGAACCGCGAGTGCGACTCACGGGTCGGGAGGGCTCGTCTATGCAAACCAACCGGGCGTGTCGAAGGGGATGGCGGGCAGTAGAAGAAAGTGACGCGCGACGCTCGGCGCTGACACGATATAATCGTGGTCAAGCGCAAGTCGAACGCGTCGCCGCACGTGCCACGTGACCGGCGCGCCGCGCCGGCGTGTTCCCTGCTCAGTATTGCACATGCAGCTCCGCCGGCTCCCCTGCATGTGCTCACACTGTTTTTTTTTTTCGATCGTGCCATTTCGTGTAGAGTCAGTGTAGCGATGGCCAAATGTGAAGTTGATCCTCAAAAAAACTGTTTGGTCATGTTGTGTCCCCTTTTAGCTCCGTCGTGGACAAACATTTGGCGCCGTCCCCGGCCACCGTAAGCTCCTTACCACGATACGACTTCAATGCTATCATATATATGTACCCCGCTAGGTGATTATATCTAATAGTAAGTTTACACACAATGATTCCGGAATGCTCATAATGGAGTCATTTGCTGTTCTAGTGAAACGCCCCGAAGTCTGCCTCACCGTCAGATACGTATACGGTTTCTGCCGTAGTTCGAAAGCTAAGTCTTTGAGACTTTGTACATAGATACATAATCATCTCCTCTACTCGTCTATATTCGGAGAATTGTCTTACGTGTCGTGGTTGCGAAGATCCAGCGCATTTACTGACCTAAGTTCGACTTCGGTCATTTTTTGCGCTATCATAATACTACTTATATCAGACTGTTCGCCAAAATTTTGTGCATCGAATGGTATACTTCACTCAGACTTACGTGTCTTTTACGGTGCGCAATGGCCGGATTTCTAATTTTGTGTTATTTGGTCCGTGAAAAAGTTTGATCCGCACGGACTTTTGACAACCGCAGTAAGCATGTAGGTCTATGGAAAACCGGGTACCCGAGCATTTCCTGACGGCGAGTACGCTGTCTATAGCCACAATGCCATTCAAGTCGCATATATCTTGGTCCTTGATTAGTTTGAACAAGTACATAGTAGGTTTTAGTAGGAAGTGTGCAATAGTAGCTTAAATGAGGCAGGAAAGAACGAGGAGATTTATCAGAGTGTCATATAGCAACGTATGAGCCCGATAACGTGAAATACAACACAGCATATATGTGCTACGGTACATGGACTGTAGATGTGATTCATCCGGCCTTGGGAATCTAATTCGAAAAGAAATCAAGAGGAAACATTAATTCGGCTTCCTCTTGTCCATATTTTTCGGCCATCCGATCCCTAACGTCCCGAGCTTTTCGAACAAGTGAGATGCAGGTCTGGAACGATTCGAATGTATTATTAGTTTCAGAGCTGAGATACGGGTGGGATTGGGTAACGTGACGCATGCTTGGCCAAATACCCAGGAGGGTTCTATAGACGAAAGATTAATATGGACGTCATCTGCGCTTTGAACGGCTACATACTGGCCAGCTTGAAATAAAAGCTCCGTGTTCGTAGGTAAGTCTGCGGCGTTAGAAAGCTCTAGTGTATGAAAATTCGGGCTGCCCAGGATAGTACCACTATACGGCTCGCAGTCTTCGTGTAAGAACAGTTCGATTGTTAGATGTTCGAGCTTTGACATTGCGGCAAAAGATGCAAGCATGTGCAGATGTACTTCGGCGTCCGGAATGTATAACCGCCTGATAGAGGGGAACATAGAAGCAAGGTCTGTTGAATCGTCGATGATTACACCACGAAGCTTAATCTCCTCAAGAGGCAGCTTGGAAAACGCACTTATGGCGGCCGGACTATTGAGACTGTCATCCTCAATTGACACGGAGATAACATCAAGGCTCAGGTGAAGCACAGTAAGATGGGTCATTTGCTCCAATCTAGGCAACAGAGTAGTCACTAGCCAGCCCTCTTCAACGTCACTTTCGGTTTCAAGCTCAAAGCGAGTTAGTTGTGCTAGAGCAGGGATGAGATTCAACGCGTCTCCAACTCGGCTTGCCTCAATGCGAGTCAACCTCAAGCTTTCCAACGCGGAGAATGCGCTAGGATCAAATTTCACAGATGTAGGAATAGATTCCTGACAAACTCGATTGAGTCTTAAAGAACGTAGTTGGGGAAGAGCGCTAATAGTTGGGATTACTTCTAACGTAAGGAGTAGTAGGTTACCTTGAAGTTCGCGGAGATGATGCAACTGAGCAAGATAATACTCGAGAGGTCGGGTCTGCAGTAGTCCCAGAGATATACTCATGTCCTCTGATACGACGCTCGCCAGAGAGCTACAGTCTGGAAGGACAAGTCGCTCGAGTTGGGGACAACCTTCGGTGAGGGTCTGCAGGATTGCCGCGACCTCTAGGGAGGACATGAAGCTGTCGGGGTTATGATTTCCAGTTATGCAAACGTTATTCAACGAAGAAGACATAAACCAATTGATCCAGCCCAGATAGAGCAAAGTACGAGGGCGAGGAAGGTCCCAAGTATGGATAACGAGCGACTGTAGCTTTGGCAAGAACGGCCGTTGGTGAAGCACTGAGTTTAGGATAGTCCATTTCGAAAAGGCAAAGAATCTTCTGGAGTAAATCTGAACCGATTTGACGTGCGGCGCATAGAGTTTAAATCGCGAAAAGTCGAGCTCGGTAGGTCTCAAGCTCTGTATATAAAAATATCTCTCAAATCGTAGAGTCATAGATATGTTAGGAGCTTACCAGCACTGGACTACCACTCGCAGGGTAGGTTACGGTTACCGAGGGAAAAAGCTTGAAGAGGTCGAGCACATCTCCAACCGCACCCCATACGACTGGGACTGCGGCAAGGAAGCCGGTTTTGTTGACGCGGAGAATATAAGTGCAGGAGGTTCTTGTAGTGTAGCCACAGATCAAACCGAGGAGTTCGGGCGTGTTGAACACTTTATAGGCGGTGGTCGGCATGTTGAAAACGAGCCTCACTGTAGGCGGTCGTGGTCCGAACTATGACCACCGATAAGCGCCGAGTGCATCGGCTCAATCAATTAACTCTTGAATCTCGCTGAGCCTTTGAGGATTAAAATAAGCGCCGGCCCGCCGCAGGCACCAGGATGAGCATGGCGGCTCGCAAACTCGCCGAGCGAATTGAATGAATACACACCATGAAATCTCTCAGAAGAACAACAGAGCCCACAATCCATAACGTCTAACATCACTGCTTTTATCACTCAAAACACAGACAGAATACAACAACAACAACTATATCCTGATCAAAGCACAAAGCCACATTTTTTCTCCCCAAATTCTATTTACTTGCCCGCGAAATGCAGAGTCCAAGTACTCAAAATTCTCCTCCTATTCACCTGCCACCCGTCCAACGAACTCGTACCATACGTCAACGGCGCGATGAACAAGAATATCGCAAACATCGCGAGCGCGAACACGAGCGCTGCGACAGCCGCTTTGAAGCCTAGATCGCTCTTTTGGCGCGGACGCAAGCGGGTGGAGGGGCCGGCGATCGAGATCGGATAGTGGATCGTCTCGGAGAGGATAAAGTTGAAGACGGCGCCGGCGACGAGGGCGGAAGCGAGGTGGGCGGGGAGGTAGTGGTGCACAAAGAGTTGGCGGTTCATGAGGAAGAAGGGGAAGTAGTGGTATGCCCATGCGAGCGCGAAGAAACCGGTCGAGTTGTATAGACGGTTACGAACGGCTGCGTGCAGGGTAAGCAAAAGGCTTTATAAGAATATCTTGGAATACTTACGATCGGGAATGGGAATAACACCACGTCTACGAGCAAGTTGGTCCGCACCCAGAATACCAACATAAATGGAGAGCGCCATCACGCAAGTCCACCACCCGACCACGTTTCCGATCATGTAAATCTGCTTCTTGGTATCGTTCTCGGTCCAGAAGCTAATACCGCTAAGCAGGAACGGCCAATTGATGGGACCGCTCGCGTACGGGTGCGACGCGGTAAGACCGGCGTTGTGCTGCAACATCAGGAGCTGAAGTTCTCCGAATTTGCGGAAAAAGTTCATCTGCTTGACGGGGCGGGCCGCAACGGACTGGACGCGGTCGCTACTCGTGCTGCCGGCTAATAAGAAACGCATTTAGGAGTAATTTAAGAGGCAAAGTACTGATAACTCACTCTCATCCGAGATAATATCATCTACAAACCAAACACACGACTTGTCCACCGAGTTCTTATTCCCATTAATCTCCTGCTGGTTAAACGCCCAATCCGGAAGCGGACTAGGATGGGTCCACATCGCAACCTTGGTCGGAATATGAAGCAACCTGAAATGCCCCGACTTGCTCTTCCACGCCTCGCCCTCGTGCGCATCGTTGATCTGGATCTGGAACAACGTATCGTTGTGACGGCTGTCATCGTTGGACGCGATCGTCGTAAACTCTTGGTTGGTCGGCATCAGGGGGGACGCGACGTCGTGGGTCATCAGGTGCGTGTCGGTTCGGACGTGCAAGAGCTGGACGATGTCGTTGTGGCGGACGACACGGCCGCGGCCGGTGGACGGGATTGCCTTGGTGGGGATGATCTGCCAGTGGTTGTTGGTGTCGTTGTGTGGGTAGCCGGTGACCTGCTGGCCCTGAGAGCTGATGCGGCCGTCGTCGTAGCGGAGGGGGTAACGCTCGACGTGCGAGTGGAGGTAGACCTTGGTCTCCTTGTGGCGCATGACAATAGAGTCGTAATAGCGAATTTCTAATGAAATATTAAGGCTATGGAATTTGTAAAAGATGTAATTTCCATACCTTGGCTGTTCAGCAGAAGCTCGTTGCCCTGGAGGGTCTCTTGGAAAGCAGGGCTCATAAAGGTGTCGCCAGTTCCGGAATGCGTGAGGATAGCAAAGTGGACCCAAAAGAACGATAGATAAACCACAGCGGGAACGATGATCAATCCGAATGCACGGGCGGCAAATTGGCGTCCAAAGGATTCCTACAAAATAAAAATCAGAATATTGCATGCATTCAACTCGTAACAGCGCGTACCATAGTATGCCCCCGACGAATATCCAACAAATTCCACAAATCGATGCAAACAGCCGTCCCGACAGTCAAGAACGTAAACAGTCCGACCATCTTGCAACCGAGGGTGCAAGCCAAAAATACACCAGTGGCGATGAGCCACGTCCACCATTCGGATGTGTACTCGCTAGGGGAATACGTGAGAAGAGATACGGTGAATAAACGGAAAAACCTACGCGTATCGGAGTTTGCGGAAGCGGATGTAAGAGTAGAGGGACAGGGCCATGAAGAAACAGAGCTGCGCATCAAGAAGGATAAGGCGGGATTGTGTGACGTGGCCGTTGTCTGCACGTAATGGGTTAGTCGGTGGGCAAATGTAGAGTAATGCACTTGACGTACCAAAGAGGATGAGGCATGCGGAAAACGCTGCAACAATGGTGGGGTAGCCGCTCTCCTTCATGATTTGGAAGACAATCGGGACCGTAAGACTACCGAGGACAGCGGGCAGAGCACGGATTCCAACGTATGGAACATGGGCTGCGCTATAACTGTCTCCAATGTTTTCAAAATCGAATCGGCCGTCAAAGCCAGAGAACCAGCCAGCGGCCGCAAGCAGCATCTTTGCAAACGGCGGATGGACATCGAAATAGTACTCTCGCAGGAGGTAATAGGCAGCGAATTTGCCAAAGTGGACCTCGTCGAAACTGTAAAGAAAAAAATAAGCCTAGCATCGCGTGACAAGAAAAACGAGACATACACAACTTGATCTGGTTGATTGATTTTGTAGAAACGCAGAGCAAATGCAAGCGCAGTCAAGACACCCATGACCGCATAGCTCGTGCGCTCCGATTCGAACGGCGCGTTTGTCGCGCGCTCTCGCTGCAAGAAAATGAGCCAAGAATAAAAATAAAGATAATATACGGACCTCGCCGTTGGGATTCCAGAGCCCCATCATGTCCCTGCGCGGGGTATCATCGTCGTCGATAACGCTCTGGGTGGCAATGCTGCCAGTCTCGGTCGCGCCGCGGCCGTACCCTCTGCGCCGTGTGCCAGACGGGGCGTCGCTCATCGTCGTTCAGTTTGTTGTTCGCCCAACAAGCGCCGGGCTGGATAAGCACCCGCGATTGACACGTAAACAAACACCACTGGTTCTGACGCAAGATCCTCGTGCCTTGCTACGTACACTTTGATCATATACGTGGCCTGTTGCGATGTCTGATAATAGTAACATTATATGCTCGTTGTACATAACAAAGATCCGAATCTCATGCAAAACTGTTTTCCACATCTGCGCTATCGTCACCCGTCTCGAGATTGGCAAACTGCGGTGGATGCGATATTAGTTCGAGGTGTCAACGCTAAACGATTTTGAACTCACAGTAAGGAAGGCATTGGGACGATGTTGCTCAGCCCAGAACGGCAGTGGTGTGTCCAGGACGACTTGGTAGGGCATCATCGGCGTCCACATCTGCGCCAGTCCGACACCATAGTTCCACACGCGACCTTCAGGCGTCAGCGTCATTCCAAGCACGCGATCAGACAGGAGAAGCTGGACGCGCTCCGACATATTCGGATTGAAACCCTAAATGAAGCAGTTAATATCGGACGTGGTTCTGAATACTGCGGACGCGTACCTGGGGATTAACACCCGCATCGGTATTCTTCCGACCCCACTCGAATCCAGCAACAGTGAGCGAGTGCGCGCTCAGACTAACACTACCAGGCGTAAACGAACAACTCAAGCAGATCGAGTTGCTTCCCCACTCGGGGTGATCAGCCATAATCTTCGCCTGCGTCGTAACATCCGTCGGCGAGAGATGCGAGATATCCAGCGCCTGCGTCTTGATCCACCCGAGCGGCTCGAGATCCTTCAGGAGGAATTCGTGCTTGGGGTGCTGCGTCGGCAAATCGACCGAGTTGTTATTTCCGCGCTGAGGGACCCAGACTACCGCCTATGTATACACATGTAAGTATATTTGCATACATCTTTGAAATATCACGTACCTTGATCTCTTTGACCTGCTTGTTATCCGGCGGACTAGTACCATACAAGAATGCCGCAACCTGAGTCCTCAAATCCGCATTCGTAATGAAAGCCCTCAAGACGTTCTTCGGCAACACATAAGTATACGACCCAGCATCGTCCTTGACATCATCGTTCGACACATAGATATGTTGCAAACGGAGCGGGAGATGAGTTGCCGAGATCGCGCGCACACGCCAATCAGACTTGCTGCTAAACACCTGCTGCTCGTAGTTGGTCGTAGTCACAACTTGAAGTGTATCTCCATGAATGTTCGTCGTCTGAGTTTGGATCGCAGTGACCTGGCTCTGGGCTTCCGTTGACTTTTCGAGTTCAGCCATCTGTTGTCGCTGGATCGACGGCGCGGCGATTTCTTGACCGAGGATAATATCACGAATCTCGCTGGCCGTGAGAGAAGCAATGTTGACGCTGTTACGTTTGCCAAAGTCGGCGAGGATGAGGTCTCGTAGCGCAACTTCGACCTTGATCCACTCGTCGTCTGTCAAGGTAGGCCACACGAAATGGGGCTCGGTGACGGTCGACTTGTCGGGACGCAAGATAATCTTCG
Organism: Ceratobasidium sp. 395; assembly: GCA_019616345.1. Taxonomy (NCBI): domain Eukaryota; kingdom Fungi; phylum Basidiomycota; class Agaricomycetes; order Cantharellales; family Ceratobasidiaceae; genus Ceratobasidium; species Ceratobasidium sp. 395. Next base: position 14,788 of record WSTH01000107.1, on the reverse strand, counting down.
CCTTTTCGTTGTTGACATGGAGGCCACGAAGGAGGAGAATGAGGCGGGAGAATGCCGTAAAGCTCGAAATGGACTTGAGCCAATCATCTAGTAAACCCAGTCAGTAAAAAATCAATAAAAAAATCCACATTGGACGCACCATATAGACTGAACAACACCATCTGCGGCTGAGTAGCGCGCAAGATCAAATCACCAAACTTCTCCATCTTCATACACGCCTGGAACGGCAGCTGCAACTCGCTTCCCTTGATAACGATGTTCGGGAAATCGAGCAAGTGCACCTCGAGCGGGTCCAACATGCCCTTGCGAGTAACGATGACTTGTTTCGGCTGCTCTTCAACGGGCAACGATCGAACCAGCGCCGCGACTTCTTCGGCCGTCTTCCACTTGGCCAACTGACCCAAACGTTTCTGTCCGGCCCAGACGCTCGTGTGAATGACCTTGAGGAATAACTGGCCGGAGCGAGGGTTGAAGATGAAAATAGCGCCGTTGATCGGCTTGGTGGTCAAGTTACCCTCGAAGGTCTTGTGGATTGTGACTCGGTACACGTTCGTATCATCAACGAACCAGATGATCTGGTTGGAGAACAACTCGGAATAGTTCTGGCTATTCAGGTACGGCTCTGTAGGTTCGGACGAGTACAGCTGGAGACCCTTGCGAACACGCTCGCGCAAGACGTGCAAGGCCGGGTTCGCCTTCATGATCTTGCTCATCGCCTGTTGGATCAGCGGCTTCATGCCGGGGAACCAGTTTCCGTACGCCGACCACAGGTTGTAGGCCAAGTCCATACCGATCATCACACCGGTAGGCGACGGGTAGATCGACATGGAATCAGAGACGTAGTCGAGGAACTTGGATCGCACATAGCGCTCGATGTCGTGAGTATCAAAGTCTCCCCAACGAAGCTGCACGTCGACCCAATACTTGTTGCTAGTCGAACCGTCGAGCACATCCTTGCTATCAGTCACGATCGACGGGCGCGAGATGTTCCACTTGTAAGCGGAGAAGAGCAGGATATCGGCGCACGAAGAGTTCATCTTGTACGATTTACGAGGGTGGATCGTTTCCTTCTGCACGGTCTCGATTTGTAGCGCCTCGAGTTCTTGATCGAACACCTGGCACAGATCCATGATCACGCTCTCGTGGATCTTTTGCCACAAGTGGGCACGGAAGATCTGGATCAAACTAATCTTGAGGGTCGGGATCTTGCCGTGCATGAAGATGCCGGTCAAATCGAGCTGGACTTGGAAACCGACGTAGACATTCGCGCGATTAATCGTGGGCGACCACCAGAGTGTGAAACGACGATTCGGAATTTGATTGAGACCAGAGCGTTGCGCGTTCGTGAGCTTCTTGTATCGCATCGACTCTTCGAAGCCGGACGCCTTCTCCCAGAAGAGACCCTCCCAGGTGGGGAAGTATGTGCCTTTGAACAGAGTATGCTCGAGAATACCCTCGACACCTCCGAGCGCGGCAATAACGTCGACACGGTAGTTGTTCAGTTGCCAGAGTTTCCCGTCGTGGCGCTGCGACGTCCACCAGAAGGGGTTGTGTTTGAGGAGCTGGTATTGCTTCCAGTCGGTGCGTACACGCCAGCCCTTGTCGTACGCCAAGGTGTGTCGGTCTTTCTGGAACAGGGTGTTGATACGCGGGATACCTCGATCCCAGCTGTCCTCCAGGTCCTCGAGAGTTAATCGTCGATTCTGCGCATTCGCCTCTTTGCGCTTCATCGAGTATTCGGACCAGACGCGCGCAGAATCCATGAACTCGGCCTCCCAGGGTTGCAGATAGCGGTACAGATTGGGAATAAGTTGATCCTCTTCATGGCTCATACCGGCGCGGAAATGGCTGACGGTAACATCGGTTTGTTTGGACCATCGCAGATCGCTCTGCGGGATCAAGACGTGTCCCATGGATAACATGCCGAGACCACCGAGTTCCTTGGGCGTGTAAAAGACGACAGGAGGGAAACGGGACGGCATCTTCGAGTTAAGACCGATCTTGACACGCGTCTGGATCTTGTTTTCGGCCTTGACAAGAGCGTCGAGTAGCTCGTTGGTATGTACGACGGCTTCGCGGTAGTATGTCATAAGGCCAATAATCGCCGTGTTCCACTTGTTGACAATCTTCGAGAAAGTGGTCGAACCGGAGCTCATCAAGACCTGGCGAATACGATTGTTGAATTGTTGCACGCCTGATGGATATTAATGAGTTTAACAAGCCAAAGAGCGAATGTTTAGACCGCTTACCCTCATCGGATACCCGCAAGAATGCTTGTGCCGTTCGCTCCTTCGTCTGTTCGTTCGTCAAATTCCACACGCCGTCCTTGAGCGAGAACTGCTCTCCGCCCATCGTCCTGATCTTGGGCAAGATTCGGATCTCGAAACCGCACATAGAGAACAAGAGCTGTGGGTTGTCGCGCGAGTACACGCTCACAAACGTGTCGTCCCATTCGATGGTGGTAAGCGATCGAGGCAAGCTTTGCTTAACGTTCCAGAACACCGCGCGGCCAAGATTCACGTCGTGCTTGATCAAACGCATACGACAATCGCGCGGCCAGCATCGTTTGTTGTTATATCCGATGACGTTGTTGTTCGTCGGATCGGGGTTGGCGGAGAGGTAGCGTTGAATGAGATCGCGGGCTTCGTCGGCAGTGAAACGGAAAAGAACGTGGATGCGATCGACGTATCGAGAATAGAGGCGGATCGGGTGGCGGGTCTCGGTCGCGCTGTCGCGGAACTGGAGGAAGTTGTTCGGCAGTTGTGGAGGGCCCGCCATCTCGCTTGCACGTTGCAACCCAAGAATAAGGAGATCGAGAACCAGGCCATAGTATTGGAAGACGAATGCCGAGAACTGAAGGCCACGAATGAGACCGAAGGCGTTAGTGTGCGCCATATCCTTGTATGTTAATACTAGATATAGATCCAGTCAGATAAAATGTGGCGATGTGACAGTGAATAAACGCACCAGTGTTATTCTTCGCCGTGATATAATCTGCCAGGTTGTGATCCAAAATAAGTCGAAGCAGCCGGTTGAGGAGTGTCAAGTCCATCTTCTCGTAGACCTTCGATAGGACCGTCTCCATAAGTACGTTGCATTCTCCCTCGCTCGTCTCCCAAATTTCGTTCAAGTTGTTAATACCCTGACACCACTTGTAGACTAGCAACGGCGGCGGCTCGGTGTCCTGTGCTGTTCGTTAATATTTGTTCCGCGGTGAGCATAAAGCAAGACTCACGGCAGGTTTAATCCACGCCGGGAATAGTCCACGCTTGTCGGCTTCGAAAAACAGGAACTGATCGAGGTACTGAAAGAATATTGCATCTTAAATACGTTTATACGAACGGAACAAGAAATACTCACGGCGTCCGTAATCTTCTCTACCGGCTCAATGTCGTAGCACGGAATCAATTTGTCGTATGTATCGAAGAACTCGATACCGGACTCCTTGAAGGCGCGCTGTGTGAGCAACAATCGCTTGATACGAGACAAGCCTAAATGCTAAAGTCAAAACGGATAAGTAACAGCTGCGTGCGAAAAACTCACATTCGTGTGGATTGTCGTAAGCCTGCTCGATCAAGGCGAGCTCCTCACGCTGACTCTGGTTCAATCTGCCCTTCACGCTGTAGGCCTCCTTCAACTTCTCCAACGCGAGAACCAACAGTTTCGTGTCGTGCTTGTACGACAGCGGCGGGAATGGGATCGGGGCAAATTTACGACTTTCGAGCCAGTGAACGGTAGCAGTATAAATGGCAACGGCCTCCTCGGAGCTGATATAAGGGCCGTCCTTGAGGTAACCGTGCTGGCGCTCCTGCTCGGCCTTGAGGTACAACCGCGTCAAACGACCCAAATTCTTCTTCACGACGGCCTTGTCAACTGTCGCGCCACGACGAATGCGCTCTCGGTTATAATGAGCGACCGAGCACCACCAATCGGCCTTCGACTTGATGTATCGGAGAATAATATTTTCGATCGCAGTAGGCATGCCAGGCACCTTCCACGGGATGTTCGCCTTCCAGCATCGCCACGCCTCACTCAGATGTTGAAGGATCGTCTTGGCCTTATTCTGTTTAATCGACTCCGGCATCATATCGAGGATATCGTGCATGACTGCAGCGCGGAGCTCGAGATCGAAGTGAGACTCAACGCGCTGCTTAGTAACCGTCTTAGCGATCCCCTTCGAGTTGCGACCCTCAAACTGGCGGGCAAGCAAGTTGCCAAGCCTAGTCCCAGAATTAAGTCCGAATGCCGACATAAAAAATCTAAGTTTACTTACCATCGCTCGAGGAGAGGAACAATACCACGCAGGAAAAACAGCCAAACACGCCATCCAGGAGCCCAGAAACCACATCCAGGACCTTTGCCGACCGGCCCAGTGTTGAAGCGATAGTAGATCAAATGCTTGAGATCCTTACACATACGAACTTGACGCATCAGCTTGTACTTGTAACTATAGGATTCATCAGTTGGATTGCGAGCTAATGGATCTAGATAGTACGGACCGGTACATGCCGGTCAGCGCGCCGACGTGCGCGAAGATATACTGAAGAGCATCGGCTAGTTGGAACGCGTCGACATTACCCAGCCGGAACTGAACATGAGCATCGACGATGAGCTTCGTGAGTCGCAGAATCTCGCGACACAAGTGGAACGCGTTTCCGAAACGAGACTTCTTGCGCTCCTTCGTCGTCAATGTCTTGACAGGCTACAAAACATACAAGGTTAGAACTGGTTATAGCTCCAATTGATCAACTAACCTTCAAATTCATGTTCTGAATGAAACGGCAGACGCGTCAGTTGCTGAATAGCTCGAGACCAACTGCATAAACTTACGTAGTCCAAGTGTAAGTAATTCAAGTTCTTGCGATGGATCAACAGGTTCAGCATATTGTATCCCTGCCGACAGACCTGGAGGCCAGCCTCGACCCAGTCAAGTTTCGTCGTCTGGAAAAACTTCGTCGCCTTGAGCTGGCGGAATAACGACTTTTTCGTCATCGCTTTCGGTGGCCGATGCTTGAGCTCGTTCAAAACATAGCATTTCAGCAACTTCTGGTACGAGACGCGAACTTTCGTAACCTGGTTAGGCGGGCAGTGTTCGAGATACCTGCGCAAGATTACATTAGATTTGATAGCAAGGTGGCACCGAACAAAATAACCTACCAGTTTTTAACAAGAGGCACATCCTGTGCGCGACGCGTACGCCCCGATCGGGTGTTGTAAGGAGCCGGGGCCCACCAGAGGGCGATCGCGTCAGCAGTCTGGTCGTTCTCAAGAGGCGAGTCGTGGAGGAACGGCTCGATCTCCTCGGGAAGTTCCCATTCGTCATCATCAGCACCATTAGGCCCAAAGAGCTCGTCCTCGTGTGACACTAGAGGTGCGTTGCGAGGAACGACGGCGCGAGAGGAGACGGGGTTGACAAGAGGGTCAAAGTAAAAGGCCGGGAGATCGGGGTCGTCGGTACGGATGTAGACGTTTTTTGGCTCGTGGTATGGAGAGATGTGGACGGATCGAGGGAGCGAGTTGTATAGATGGGGGAACGCGACCTTGTATTCGGTTCGAATTTGTTGACGAATAATGACCTTATTAATGTCGTTGAACTCGTTCCAGTCTTCATCGAACGCATCCATATCACGGTAAAGTGGCTCGAACTTCGGCCCACCAGGGATCGCCATGTTTAGAGCTTTTGCGGTAAAGAAGGATTTTTTGTCGAATAGATAAGAAGCATTCGAGTCGGTATGGTCGGAGAGGAGAGTACGCCCGATACGATAGAGATTGGACATGACGGGGAGATCGAGCGACCAGAACTTGTAGGCTTCTCCGGAGACCGAAGGAGTATCAACTAGCGGTCGATGGTCGTAGAACCATTCGAAAATAGGACTGTCTTCCTCCTCGTCGAGATCGAGTTGGATTGCCTCTAGTGGCTCGACATCCAAAATATTGTCACCATAGTCAAGAGGCGGCTCCTCATCGTCAAACGGCGGGAAGCGCATTCGCTTGAAATGCCGTCGATCACGCTTCTCACGTCGCATAGCAAGCCACATCGAAGCCCATTGAGCGTGGTAAACGGGCTCGATAACACGAGGGACTTGGTTGACAAAAGTGATAGCGCCAGTGATATGGTAGAGCACCGGTACCTCGCGAACCTGTTCCCAAGGGCATGGGATATTTTCGAGTAGCTTAAGCACTGCGTGGGGCACGTACTTGAGCGCGCCAAGATGAACACGCTTGTCGTTCCGGAATTTTCGGTTGCTCATATCACCATGGTCCTTGATAATTTTGCGAACATGCTCAGGCGGAAGATCCTATTCAAAACGTTAGCTACGCGCTGAAGCCTGATAACAGTGACTAACCTGCTTCCCGGTGTCGATAAAACCGGCCTTGCGTTTCTCGCCATAACGCTTGTTTTGCATTTGAACCCACTTGTGGGATTTTTGTGCGAGTACCTCTGAGGGCATTCGTATAGCGCCCATCTGCTGGGGGTGCGGCATCCCAGGGGGCATGCCGGGCGGGGGTGGGACGAACCCAGGAGGCGGCGGAGGCGGGAGGGACGACATCCTCGCCGATGTGGAGGTCGTGGTCAACAACAAGTTCCAGGCGCATCGGCAGTATGACTAAGCTCCATCGCCACCAGCGCCTAACCCACAACCGAACAATTCCCGCCAGAAAGCGTGAAATGTAACGACGGGCATACTGCTCAGAGCCCCTCACCGACAAGCAGAATCTCCCAACATACTAACCGACGCTCCGCTAGCACGCACTGTTGAAATTCAGATCGTAGGGTGAATATACGATACAGCTGCTAATCGAGCGCACGCCCCGACCAACAGTACGTTAATTTCAGACCAGTAGTGCGCCAGTTGCAGTCAGTGAACGTTCGAGAGATCATACCCAGCCCAACGACAGCCTAAATTGGCCACAAGCTTCCGGTCATATTGACTTGGGTTGTTGTATGCTGTTTTACCCGCTCACCCTGAGTGATAACTTGGCGCCTATATCATGTATGCGCTCATGAAACTCCCGCAACCGGCGGCGATAAATTCGACAGTTTATCGTACTCAATAGCAGCGCACACTGAGAGCCAGCCGAAGGCACGAATGAGTCGCTGGTATGTAAGCCAGACTCAAAGGGTTCCCAGGCGAGTTGATGCGGAGTCGCTTCTACAGATACGAACGGGCTGAAATCGAGGCGGGCGTAAATTGGTCAATTATTCAAAGCCTCTTAGCCTCATAGATATAACCGAGTAAGAACCCCCCTGGTCATTTTCGATGATTACCAGCGGCTGTCAGTGAACCAAGCAAGCGATCTCTTAGTTCATACAGGTTCGCTTGAAAAAGGTGGGCAACAGGCCTGTATGTATACATATACTCATTCACGATTTCTTAGCAAAATACATAGAAACCCAAACAGGACAGCCGTTTTGTCCACTTTATGTTTCAAATCCTGTCGAAATCGGATCGAACAATCAGCCTATCTTTGCGCAAGCCAGATTTCCACCATAGTTCGCGATGCACTGGTCTAAAAACAGAGGGGTGATCTCAGTGAAAGAGACTAAGGAAACGGTAGTAGAATAAAACCGTACTCAAGTCGATCTCAGTTTTCTGGTTTCTGGGTTTGCATCTTTAAACATATGTTAGCGTTATCAACAGTAATCCATTAACGTGACAAGCACGTACCCGCTACACTCATACGTAGTTGAAGTGCCCACCTTCGGATGGCAGTTCGAGCAAGACTGTCGATATCGGCCGCTTTGAACAGGTTAGCAGCTTGAAGTAAATCAGTCAATCATGACCTTACTCGAAGTTGGTCGCACATCGCAAGTAGCCACTATAATTTGCGAGACATTTGTTTAGGTCAATGTTTGTCGGCTTGTTCGCCTTGCCGTTCCAGCACAATCCGCTAAGTACGCCGGGGCTTGAGACACTCCAACTCTTACACGAACGACTGAAGGCACCAGCGGCATTAGCCACAGCTAAGGAAACCAAGAGGGTCCAAACAAGAGTAAAGAGATATGAAGTAGATCGCATATGTGCTGGTAGTATGGTATGGCAGTGAGCGGCTTGCTGTTACTCGGGATTCTTATATCGCAACTGTGAGTTCGAGACGCATACAACCGACAGGCCTAAGTTTGGCACCGAAATAACCCAGAGTCTCTTTTCCGACATCGGCTAACAGCGGAGATGAGTGTCGCGTGCGGCGTTGCCTGGTCAGGTATCCCCGGCCACGATTGATGCGAACACAGCGTCTGATTTGAGCTTGCGATGATTGAGAACTAGGAAGCAATCAATGATGCTGTGCCTGCAAGTTGCCGAACCAGTTTGTGCCTGCGGTCATCGAACACTATCTACCGAGTGGCGAGCGGGCAGAGGGGCGTACGGAACAAAGCAGCATCCCAACGCTCACAATACCGTATGCCGAGATGTTGGAAGCAATGGTCTGATGAGCTTTTGATAGTTACTAGGGGTATTCACAGTGCGTATTCTCGTCCAATTCTGAGACCAATTCTAGTGCCAATTCTCGTCTGTGATTGGCTGACCCGAGAATCAGACAAGAATTGAACGAGAATCGGACGAGAATTGGCACGAGAATTGGCCCAGAATTGCAACTCTGAATACCCCTAGTGCATACACGGCCTCGAATACCCTGGTACCTCCTATGCGCGCAACGCATATACCCCATGGTCAAGCTCTCAACAATTAACAGCAAGCAAATCATATCATACTATCAAGAGACGTAGACTCCAAATGCGTATCGACGCCATCACTACGCTACGCGCGAAGTAATCTCCCAATGCATATGCTGGTGGCTACTAAACATGGTAGGGCACGAGAAGTACCAATGTCTTCTACCACTACATCCCGCTTTGCAGTTCGCTATACCGTTGGACACTAGTACTTCGATTCTTAGAATACTGAGCGTACCGCTCAACTTATACGAATCATTGCCCACTAATAACGTCGGCAATTGGGTGTCCGGCTCCGGAGCGGCAATTTGCTCCGGGCGGCTCGTTATCCCAGAATACACTCTGGACCACGTGCTCTGGAGACTCCGGAGACTTCCAGAGCCGTGGATTTAACCCCCCAAAACCGGAGCACTCCGGACGCTCCGGAGCTGAAGGGGCAACTTGCTGAGAACGAGGAGTGACTGACACACATTTGTAGGAGTTGGTAAACATGTTGGTATGTTAGATGTGAATAGTCATTGAATACGGGTCTTAACAAGAGATCTGGCTATCTTCAACAGGTACAAATTAATATGTTCGTCCATCGCTCTCACTCTGGCTTTGCACAAGCCAGATTGCCACCATAATTTGCAACACATTCGTCTAATGTTTGAAGCAATGTTAGTCAAAGGAGCGACAGCAGTAGAGATATATTTCGCACTAAGGTTGATAGCATCTTTGGCATACTGAGGTGCACATCTGTAAGTATAGGGGTTTAGCGGCCTGAAACGCACAAATTATTGATACACAAACACGCACTTGCACTCGTACATGTATTGCGTCATTAAAGGAACGCCACAGTCTTTGCAGCTGCGGCTGTATTGACCACTATGAAACATAAGTATTGTCAGTGAGTCTACGTTTTTAACTAGTTTCTTACTTGAAGTTTGGTGCGCAGCCCAAGAAGCCCTTGTAGTTTCCGAGGCATTTGTTCAGGTCGATCGACGTGGGCTGCTCCTTGCCCGCAGCATTTTTGCATCTAGCTGAGAGCACATTGCCTGAGACATCTATGTGGGTACAAGAGGTATGAAAACCGCCCCAAGCGTTGGTCAGATGTAGGAGAATGAGGAAGGTGGAGAGAAAAGTGTATATATGCGAAGCCAAATGCATGTCGGGGGGCTGAATCGTGGTACTTTGACAAACTTCAGTCACCGGTAGCTACGCCGGGTCTAAATACCGTCGGTGTATGCCTTGAGACGCATTAGAGCCTCCAGACACTGACTTCGGAAACTACGAGGCGCCTCATTTTCTGACGTGAGTGACGGCAGGTGAATGTTGCATGGCGCACGGTCTTGGCTAATCAGGCAACAGCACGGGGATCTCGGAAGATGCACATAGAGTCAGTGAGTCCGCGTGACTTTGCAGTGCTGGAGGGCGGTTCCATGTAAGTCTGTACATTGAGAAAACACGGTCCCAGAACAGGCAAGAACCAAGGGGCTAAGGTATTAGAATTTAATAAGAAGCACTCTCGTACACCAAGTAGACTTGGCCCATGCGCTCATCTGAGCAAACACATGGGTGATTGTGGCGTACGGTGTTGCCTGTTCCGGAGGAATAATGATGCCGTGTGAAGTAGTATAATTTGTTCATTAATGCATTTCCGGGGAACTCGGCCGAGTGATCACGGTACCTTGATATCAATTTGATCTGCTGTGCAGACATAGTTTGTTCGGAACACTGATTTGTTTGATCCTATGACACGCTGAGAGATGCAGATCAACTCGATGAACGAAGGAAAAATCTAACAGGCACGGATTGACAGGCGTAGTGAATAGGCAAGGAAAGGAGGAGTGAAGCTTGAGGGTGGGTTCAGCACATGTGATCACTCAGCGTGGACTGGCAAATAGTGGGCATGCATGCGGACTACAGGCACGAAAGACAGAAGAACTCACAGCCATCATATGCCGAGTGATCGGCCATAGGAGTCGAGAACGGCGATGTTATAACGTAGACACAGCATATTTCGTAAGATGGTTGGTGAAAGCAAATATTCGACATTGAACTCCTAACAAAAGCACATGGATTCTCCTACTTAGGACATAAGCTAGGAACAGAAGCAACAATATAGACTCAGATTTCGCCTTCCTCTGGGCTGTCCTCCCTCCCGTCGATCTCCATACGAGTCTTCTGTTATGCATGTAATCAGGGATTACACCGAGGTATTGACAACGATCCAAGAGAGCTCACCTTGCGCGCCCGTTCATCCGAGTAGTCAAGTTCTTTGGCTGGAGGAGGTCTAGGATCTACCTCCATCGTATCGCGGCGGTGTTTGTCGGACCGGTGACCTCTATCACGGTCGCGTTCGCGTTCTCGGTCACGATCTCGATCATCACGTTCGTATCGCGAACTTCGATAATCCCGGTCCCGGTCTCGGTCTCGGTCTCGATAATCCCGATCCCGATCACGTGTGCGGTCCCGATCTCGGTCATAATCATCTTCACGCCCGTGCCGGCGATCGTCATAGTCGCGGTGGTGACGGGCAGACTTGGAGTCTCGGTCGTAAGAATAGTGAGATGGTTCTTTGCGTTTCCGGCTGGTAGCGGATTCGCCATCCTCCGAAACTTCCTTGAGCTTCTCCTGAAGTCGCGCGTTAGCTGCTGAGGCTGGAAGAATGGGCAATTGTTACCTTTTGTTTACGAACGTATTTTGCAAAGGCGGCAGCCCGAGTCTCCTCATCTTCAATGGCTCTAAACTCTTTCAAGTCTTGAATTAGCGGAATAGCCTAAAACCACACATTAGTGTTACCCAACCGAGGCCCGATAAGCAATTACCTGTTCGTATGTGACGTCCAAGCCAACAGGCGGATCCATTTTTTTGAGAGCGCTTCGCAGATCTTCGATTTGGTGCCGTTTGCGTCGCTCGGTTTTCCTCGTCTCCTCGGCCGTCTTTTGATTTAGCTCATCCTTGAACTGACAGCCATGTCAGTGTTTGTCGGAAATATTTTGCGAAAACGTACAGTATTGTAAACTTCTGTGATATCCTCATCACTCATACCCTGAACCTCCCGCGAGCCTTTGATCGCTTCGCGCAGTCCCTCGTCCGACATCGAGGTACTGAACTTGACGCCCTTGTCTTCCAGAGCCCGGTTGACGCGAGCGACCTTTTCCTCCAGCGCCTGATCGAACTGATCAACTACATCCCAGAATAGCTCGATAGGATTCGAGCCTGGTGTACCTAGCAGGTTCAAATAACGCTCGTCCTCAGAGAACTGCGGGTAAACAGTCTTCCACTTGGTTTTAGCGCGGATATGTCCGGCCTTAACAAGCTCGGACAATAATTCCTGTCTCACAATCAGTCGTACACCCGAACTAGATGACGCCAACAACTTACCCTGAAAGCTTCTCGCGCCTTTCGTTCCCTCCTGGCCTTCTCGATAACCTTTTTCTGACTCTCTTCCTGGTAGATCCGTTCCTGTGCCCGCGAGTAATCTTCGAATGCGAGCAGCATGTCGAGAGGGCCCAAGCTGCGTAATTCCTCGTCATCGCGCCACTCGTCACACTCTAGAACACGTTGTTGAGCAGTCCGCCACTTTGTGAGAACATCCACCTCAAGCTCCTTGAAAAGCGAAACAATTCTAGCAATGTTTTTAGTTTTGAGCTCACGCTGTTTAATCTAAAGGGAGACGTCAGGTGGATCAAAGGTAGGCTGGTAGAATATTTACCGTCTCCGCGTTTTTCAATTCTTCAATAAACTCTTCGAAGATATTTTTACGCTCGTCTTCGACTTTCGCAGCATTCCAAGCGGGAACCTTAGCAAAAAGCTTTTCGGCGGTGGGAAAAGTGGTGTAGTAGAGGACATCCTTGGAGTCGGTCAGAAGCTTTCGGATCCCCGGACGGGCTTTTGTGATACGAGTATCCCGTTCTTCTTTCTCCTTTGTTTTGATTGCTTCAACGTACTAAAAAAGAGCGTTAAAAAGGATCAGACCAGTCAAATCATACGGTACCTTCTGCCAGGCAGCCTTCTTCTCCGCCAGTGTACCCAAGGCTTTGTACAGTGGATCTGTAATGATTGCTCGCATAGTTCTATCCCAAGTCCAAGTCGTATCCACACCAGCTTTCTTCAACAAATGGGCGAATGCCTTTTCGGCTTCGTCGATCGTCGGAAAACCGCCTGGTGGAACGATTGGATCGTCAGGCATGTTCGGCCGCGTAGGGAGGGCTGTCCCACCCCCAGGGACAACTACTTGGTTCGGCATAAATCCTGGCATGCCAGGTTGCGGCATGAATCCTGGGCACCTGGAGCACCTGGCATGCCCATGATAGGTCGCATTCCACCTGGACCGACGAGTGCCAAGGTAGGATTTACTGGGAGACCAGGGACTGCGGGTAAGCCTGGGTCGCCAGGGTTAAGCGGACCGGCGGCAAAGTTCGGGGCGCCAGGACGAGGTCTGCAAACCAGTGAGCATCATAGCGGAAATAGAGACTGCTGCGTACGGTAAGCCAGCCGGCAAAGGGTTCTCCTTATTAACCTTTTCCATGAGCTCGACAAGGTCTTGTGGCATCTCCCATTTGGATTCCTTGGTTTGCGACTAGTTTCCCGTTGTTAGCCACAAGCCCCCTAAGCGGAATATAGAACACACACATGATACCAGTATTTTCGCCCTTGCGAGACATGCTCCTTCCATGGAGTGGCCGCCATGGCTTTCTAGATTTGGATGAGACCTACATTAGCGCTACCGCCTCTAACCTACTAGCAAAAACCTTCAAACCTCGAAAGGTGTCTTGAGTTCTTCCGGTTTCTCCCATGAGCTGGCCTTGGTTTGGGTCTGAGCGGATGATCAGTATTTCATCGCTATTCCCTTGCGTGCTACACACGTTGTACCAGTATATTCTTCCTTCTGGGTTGCGATACTCGGTCTACAAGTAACTAAATTAAACCATTTTCGTTAATGCGCATAGAACATACCCAAAGACCAGGAGGGACTGCCGCCTGATGTCATATGGTCAGCATAAATAAAAGTGATATTGGTTGGCCTTACCATTGTTGGACCTGCCACCGAGTGAAATGTGGTTGTTGTTGTGGTTGGCGGCGCGCTGGAGGCTGTTGGCGCTAAGACAAACCATGGATCTAGCGCTTGGCGGCTCGCCACCTCACTTAGAAGTTACAACGCCACTCAACCAGGTATTGATCGGCTCGCTAGTAAACTCATTCCGACCTGCAGCTTTACGCGTGACTCAGATCATCTGCGGCAGCGTTTGCGAGTCAATAGATGAGTCTCCCGAGCCCGTATTTCGGCGGTCTAGCGTCGGATAGCTGAGGTCGATGCAGCTTAGAAGTCAATAATAGTCGACCTGAAAGGTTCGTTAAGCCCAGAAGTTTACCTCTCAAACGTCCACGTGGCTGGTTTACAATCACACCATTTCGAGCTCTAGGCTAATATTCAGATGAGAGAGCTTAACGACCGGTTAGGCCAATCACCCACCCCAGTTCTCATTTCTTAGCCGCAATACTGATGGGCCACGAGACAAGGATGCCATCCGTCACTCTGCAATTTCTGAGCAGTACCAAAGGGCGCAAAAATAGTATATGTTAGCTTTTTTGCCGTCTAAGGCAAAACTAAATAATCGCCTAAAGCACTTCCAATCCGATCCCTTCATGAATATATGCACTCGTATTACCTTTATCGTGCAATATGTGTAGATCTCACAGAGCATTCGTGTCATCCGGAAAGCCAGCATGTGTTGTGGAAACACGTGGTATGCAGCTTGCAGCGTGGGCTTTTCATAAGTGGCAACCCTTGAAGTCAGCGCTTTCTGGTGACAAGGACGTTCGACTTCGCCTTAAATAGCAAGAAAGCTCGCATACGTCACCTATTTGGACCCTTTGACGCGGATCAATATTAAGTGGTGGAGACGGATGACGTCCCTTTTAAAATGGATCGATAAGACAGAGATACGCTGTCAAGCACCCTCACTAACCTCAGACGCTAGACTTGGCTGCTCTGCGTTCGCAACCTATATCACTGCCTAGGCTTGGATATTACTTGAATTTTGCTCCAAGTTTATCTTGTATTGGACCTTATCTAGCTAGCGCGTCACTCAAGAGCCGTCTAAGGTATTAAGAGAAATGTTG
>WSTH01000106.1:0-40559 GCA_019616345.1 Ceratobasidium sp. 395 | reverse complement strand
CATCGAGCCATAGCAACAATGGTGCTACTTCCGTTCTAAGCCAATGGGATGGCGAGGGGCTTAGAGCGATGGGCTGACAAGGCTACAGAGCGATAAAACAAATGCGTTTGTCATCTAACGAAATCACATGACTATCTTCTGGGGTATCCCAACGCAAACCCTTCGTTGGCACAAAAGTGAAGAGTCCTTCCGTCCAACACATCGATTACATATTGGTTACGCTTTGTACTGGAATAGGCATAAATGTCACAGCGGCTAGAGGGCATACATGGTGATTTGCCTAACTCCCGAGCTATTTATTATCACTGAGCTTTAATTCAAATACAGGGTTTCGCGTTGGCCAGCTTAGGGCAATTTTTACGCTCCCCGAAGCATTCGGGGTGCGTGAAGCTCTTGTGTATCTCGAGTTGTTCACCCTTCCCCAGGATGATCCAATTGCGAACGTCGGTTTGCATCGGATACAAAGGTTGGCGCACCTTGGCAATCGGCGAGCACAAGTCGTACCGCTTGAGCATATATATCGCGCCGTACACTTGATCCCGATGTTCGGTGGGCGAACAAGTGGCTGGAATTGGACGACCGCGAACGCATTAGAGGTTTGCGACGCATTCTACGTGAATAGATACCTAGATAGCCACGCATTCATGCTGCTGTACTAGACTTCGAATGTGATACTATAATACCTAATTAAGGCACAAGCGAACGCCCAAATCAAGACCGAGATCAAGCATCGTGAGCCTTGGAGCGCTGGCCCAGACCGGAATGACGGTTTCACGCGGTTGGCCCAAATCTGGCAACTCCCTTGGACCGCTTGCTCAATTGCTCAATAATCGACACCCTTGCTCAATTATTGAACCAGTTTCTCCTGATGATGATTGAAGAGGCGAAAAGCTGTACAGGTGATACGAATGCTGAATTTTAGGGTACAACATGGCTCAAACAGCGCAACAGTATGCGCCATATACACTTGAGATATTACAGTAGAGCTTTATACAAAACACCTAATCAAAATCGTAAGCCCGGAACTTGTAGGAGTGCATTTACGGAGGATGGGGGTGCGTGAAGACCACGTGATTCCATACTTTAGGGTAGGCCTAGTACAGTAGTAGTGAACAAGCAGATTGTAGAATCAGAATAGCGCTATCACTTGGGAAATTTTGAAACAAAAATAGGCCTCATACAGCATACATGGTGATCTATGAAGTATGCTATGATACTACACGGGAAACTCGAACAATTTTGGTTGCACCAAGCGAGCGTGCTCGCGTCGGGAGCTCCTAATCGTACCTCTTCCTCGACTAGATACGGATCGAGTGGATTCAACAACAAACTAGAATCGAAGTCCGGCAGGATGAGTCGAATGGTACTCATATCCGAATTCCTAGAAAGTGCCACAAATATTGTGAAAACTTAGCAACTCTCCTATGGACGAGCCTGTGATGTCAAATAAAATGGACTTAGTTATCTGTCCTTGGGACCAATAGTCTGTACAAGCGTTAATCCACTCCCAAACATGGTCATGTCCGACCCACCCGTGAATGTTTCCGTTTCTTGCAGCAGAGTCGAGAGTTAAGCATGAGGCAAAACTGCTATATAAACAAAAGAGCTATGACATATTTATGGGCCAGCTTTCGTAGAGAAATCGTGAGATGTAGCAAAATCTAGGCGCATATAAGCCACGAAAGTGCCCTCTCTTAGCCATCAACGAATCACCAAAGGCTCCGGCCAAGCTCGATCAGAAAACGCATGAATCGCTTCTAGATTCTTAGTTCAGATGTCAGAACTGCTATTATCTACAGCTCTACAAATATCCACTCTGCAAAATATGTGGGTGCAATTGCATGCAAATATAACAGGGGGTTGTTCAGGCATTCATTGCATGCAATGAACACAATGAACTAGTGCAATGTGGTGCAATGGCATGCAATGACATGCAATGAATGCCTGAACTACCCCCTGTTATATTTGCATGCAATTGCACCCACATATTTTGCAGAGCACCCGCAGCTAGATATACTAGCCTGCATGTACTCTTTTATAGTCGAATATAGCTCTGATTCCGTAGGAAAGAAGGAACGATCAGTCGCAGGAGACTAATCAGCTCAGTCTAACACGATTCAGTCATTTGACCAGCCGCACCCAGTATCATCCGGCGAATCTCGGTGTGTGCTCGTAAGTAGGCCAGTGACCGTACAAAAGGTTGACGGTCGGCGCTGGCAAGTTTATGCAAATGTTGTAATTAAAGATCCAGCCTGTCGCGACAAATCCAGGCCGAGCATATTGTCGATAGCATCGCCACCGAAGTCGGGGACGAAGTGAAACGCCCCATCGTCCGACAAACACCTGCCGGATAGACAACCGAAACGACCTGCACCAATGGCCTGATTTCCAAATTGCTGAATTCACGTAAGCTTTACTTGTATACTGTATATTGAACTACTACCACTGAGCTCAGTTCCTCCGGGCTTTGTCTGAATATCAGAACTTGTTCCCTTAGTATGTAACGTGACTCGGTCGTATTAGCTCCACGTCAGGAAAAACCTCCCCTTTCATTAAGATCCTGGGTTTCAATTTACCTGAATTTAGGCCATTTAGTAAATTTAGCTAAATTTAGCTAAATCAACCTGAATTCCATAAATCTGGTGCCAGAAGCCACCAGACATGCCCTAAGCCCTCCCAGTATACACTAATAGGCCAAAAAAGTGTTTTGAGACAGATCTGGCACAATTGGAAATTCCTAAATCCAGGGTAAATTTAGGTAAATTTACCTAAATTAAGGCCCCCCCCAGGCAAATTTAGGTAAATTTGGCTGTACGAAAAGGGGGGGGTCGTTAAAGTTCTAAATCCCTTAATTTAGCTAAATTTCACTCAGTTTGGCTGAAACTTAACACCCCATTTTTCCTGACGCAATCGAGCAAGGTTGCTGTCGCCGAAGGCGACGCTCTAGAATAACCAAAACTGTGCCAAAACCAACGTCACTCCTCGTTGACTTGCGACGACTTGAAGTGTCTAGGCAATCTTGCGCATCAAGTATATTTCTTGTATAATTTTTAATTAACTGAAGACCACAGTGACTCTATGGCTTGCATAACCTAGACCAAGGTGATAGACATGAGATAACAGGGTACGCGGCGGTGGGAATGGGGGGTCGGGATTGGGCGGGCAACAAAACGCGTACATGCGGAAACGGAATCAAGATAATAAAGCATAGTGCGATGGCATGCAATAAACACTGAAAAACTAGAGCAGAATGATAACTAAAGTAGCATGATTAGGATAGAGGTATACCGAAGAACCGTTCGACATACCGAGGTGAACACGAAGCGGCATGGCAAAACCCAAATGCAACCGAGTAGCCCTCCCAATAAGCGATAACTGCGTCAGAAAAATCGGAGTTGTGGCAGTATCCGCATACCGCCGGTTACCGCCCACACCGCCGCCTTCCGCCTCATACCGCCGCTAAGTCCTGGTCGTCGCCGTATAACGAAAACGGGGTGTGGATCATCGATCACCTGCCGCCTCATTGTTTCAAGTCACGACCGCTCGTCAGCTGGCCATGTTTGGCGAGGACCGACCGCAGCCTGAAGCTACATTTGGAGGTGAAAGCAGCCATTTTGGCGCCCTCATCGACTAATATAGCTCTTCGCATTCACTCGCACCCTCTAACTACTGATCATAAATGCATATATCATTTATAGTCATCAACTAATAAATTAAACAAGCACGATGAAGCACACAATCCAGAAAAATATAATGTGACATGTTATCTGCATACAAGATTAGTCCAAAATCCAACAAGAGGCCAAGTCGGATCTACATACTTTGCCCAAGTCAACCAAAACAAGCTCTGTGTTGACAAAGAAAAGTTAGCTCTACACGATATCATAAACACTAGACGTACCTAGCAAGGATTGCTACTGCCTCGTCGGAAATAAAGATGATACCGGAGCGTTAGCAATATGTAGTAAATATAGAATAAGTACTTACCCTACTTACTATAGCTAGCTTGTTGGGTACGGTCGGTTTACAGTTTTGAGCGAATCAGATATTGAATGAGCTGTGGGAAGCTTTACAACGGGGTTGTGTGGTGGAGAAAAATTGCCCAAGTGACACTCAGGTGATCCAATATATCTTACGGCTTACGACAGTCGTTACGGCATGTTCGTGCAGCGTTAACCGAAACCAAATGAAATTATGAATCACATTGGTTACTCTTAGCGAACGGGCTGAAAAGGAGTGCGGCGGGCGAATATCAAAATGGGACAAATACATCCAAATGAAGGCGCGCGATGTGTGCGGCTCCACAATCTATCCCATCCCAATCAGTGGTACGGGATCCCACAAGATATGATATATGAATTGGAGATTGACTCCCAACTCGCCTATGCTGAAAAGTGCTGCATACGCTAATCTCAACAAACAAAACGGGAGCGGGAAGCGCTGGCAAGGTTTATCTGAGAGCGAGAGTGCTGGTGAGACCGACAAGAGACGTTGCACGCTTTCAGCTGGATATTTAAACTGTCTGGCGTGCGATTTGTGTGTATATACGGGCTGAGAAAGGCTAATCGAGTTTAGGTTGGCAGGTAATTAGTGGGCAATGCCGGCGCCGTCTATATGCGCTTACATGTGCAACCGTTACGGAGGCCACCAACCGCGGCTCTATGCATAGCCCCCATCGCCGCTCATGACCTGTACCGATAAGGACACCGCCTGGTACGACCCCGCCCTATATAGTCACCGCCACCTGTGGCCGGCTACCGCTAACCGGCCGCCCGCCGCCACCTGCCGCCTACCAGCCGCCACCTGCCGCCTACCAGCCGCCGGCTATCGCTGTCAGGTGATTTCCCTGACGTGCCTGGGCAATGATAACAGGTAAGGGCGAGTTGAAAGACTGCCCACACAACTCGGTTTTGTCGCACCTGCCACCCGGGTGGTTCTCCGCTTCATGCTTGCTGCGGCTTGAAAAGCCCTCGTACTTATGGTTCGGTTGGCCCTCCTCTACTTTCTCATCCGAGTTGTTTACCGCTAGTCAGATGTCGCTGCCGCGCCAATTCTTCGCTCGAGCGTCCATCTTCTCGTCCATCTTTCCCTCTCCCTCCTCGTCTCCCTCCCCTCCCTCTTCTTTCGGCGAATGCGACTCATCCTCAATCACCTGACGCTGAGCGGCGAGATTGCGCTAGGTGCATCAATCTGTCTCCCAAGTTCCCTCCCCAGCACGATACAATCAGAGCTGCGATGAAGCGACTCGAAAGTGTGGCTAGTATCGGGGTAAGTAGGCTTGGCCTTAGTAAGCGATTGCCACTAGCCTCTCCGTCCGAGTCCGAGTCTGCACTATATGCGCTAGGGGAATACGGTACTGGTTTGGTGAGTAGAGTGGGGTAGATGGGAGTGGAGTGACCGTAATCAGCGAAGAAAGGGTATGGTTGGAACTTAAGCAACGAAGCGCATATCCCAGAATCACCTAGCGTAGGGTGTAAGGGGAGCGCTGCGTCGCATTGCAGAGGCTTCTGGCTGAGGTGTATGCGTAGACAGCTGGCTGTGGTCGTATACGATCCTGTGTAAGGCTCCATCAGTCAATGGGCGGCCGCGCTATTCTATCGGTCCAGCGACAAACAGGCCGACCGCTTACGTTCTAAAAAGCGGTCCGCTCGTGTGTGGCGCGAACACATAATCATGAAAGCAACTCTGCGTTGCGAATGAGGTAGCAGCGTCGAATTGAGTAATTTCCAGTTTCTTGGCGAGCGAGGTACTCACCGGGAGTGATGTTTGAACGTCGCACGGTGGGCGCATGGGAGGACGCAGAGTCATGCGATTGTCTCGCATAGATCCCGAGTGGCCGGGTCAAAAGAGAGACTGGGCTGCGCAGCAGTCACAAGGCCAAATAGGCCTCCAGACAAAACAAAACAAAAGAGAAGAAAGGTAACAAAATTGAGGGGGGAAAGAAGAAGGAAAGAAGAAGGGAAAGGAAAAGAAAGGCAAAAAGGAAAGGAAAGGAAGTGAAAGAAAATAAAAGCCCAATAACAGATTCCAGTCGGAAATGATGCCATATATCCTTCTCCTCTGTCTAATTAACCATCTAGTCAACGGAACAATATCACCACCTTATATTATACGTCTCATCCCCACGCAATAATTTAGGAAAAACCCCGACGAATCCAACAGAATCACAAACTGTGACAACCATTTTCGGTTGAATATGAGAAATCCCAAGAAGCGAAGAAAAGAAATACAATAAACCGACACACCGTTTTAAGAGATCTGAACTTTCTTTTTCTTGATTGAAGGTCTACAACTAGGTATCCAAGCTTTCTGCGGTCTTGGGGTTCCGTCGCATATTCGAGAGTGTCGCTTTAGGTTGGTGGTGGAGGAAAAGGCACTACCGCATCCATTATGACATTTGTGGGCTAAAGATGCTAGTTAGATCCCCGGCTGATATGAGATAAATATTCTCCACGTTGGATCCTGTATCGAAAATATAAATGATGCTGTTCGATATCTCTGGTCAACAGGCGTGGGCTGCGCTGATGGACGGTAACTTGCCTTGAGGGCTACTGGGCGCCTCTGATTGCCACCACACGCAGGACAAGGGAGATCACGCCTGCCCGCCGGCCTAAGCATGGATCGGTAGTTAAGCACCCAGTTATCGACCTCCTCCTGAGAGGGCCGAGGACCAAGAGATCGAAGATCCATTGGATTAAGCTGGCTTTCTTCGGCGGCAACTAGCGTGTTACGTAGGAATGGCGCCTGTCCTACTGGTATTTGAACAATAAGCTCATCGTGTGAGCTATGTAACTCGCTATCAACGTTAGCGGTAGCATGGGGATCGTCTTCGCTCAAAGTCAAAATCTCCAACGAGACTGCGCCTATTGGTGGTCATTCACGATCAAGAGCTTCAGTACCACTCAAACATATACAGTCGTACCTTGATTCTGAGTTAATGGGGGATGCGCAACCATACTATTAATGAGATACCATTGATCCTCGGTGGGAGGCTCCGACGTATTCGCAAAAAGCTGGAACATATTCTGTATCCGAATGTTTTGAGTCGCATCGTCACAATTAAGTGGGGAACCCACCTCCATGCCCGCTCCTTCGACCACGTCTGCGCCCAGAACATTAGATTCGGATACAGAGGTAATTGAATGAAGATTATTGACTAATTTATATTTTGGTGTAGGGGTACATTGGCGTCAGGGGCCTAGCTTGAGGTGCGATTGACGTACCAAGTTCTGGGCAGTCCGTGAATATTGTATCCAGCATTGACGGAGCGATATTCTGCCATAAGTTCGGATAGCTTGTCACTTGGGGTGTGCCAATGCCGCCATGATTAGGGTATAGCGCCAAAGAGAGATTTGAGCGATCAGATTCGGAGGTAACCTTGTTAATGTTAGTTAGAGAGGCAGTCACCATATAAAGTCCTGTTGTCAGTTGGCAAGGCACTGATTACATACATGCATGGAACCATGAAGGTCGCTGGAGTAAACGGTTCCAGCCCACGAGTTGGACCCAGCGAAGCCAGCTCGCCCTATCCAACCGGCGTCAGGAACACCTATTGGGGACGAGTTGCGTACCATGAGAAATTCAACAAAGAATTGAGTTCATGATCAGGCGAATTTTGTTCTACCTTACCATTAATAACATTTTCCTGCGTGGGGCCGGACAGAGGTACGTCAACCTGAATCTAATTAGAACGCACACGCAACGGCGCCAAGTTAAACGGTGATCCTTCTAGATACTAGAGACGGAGAAACATTGTACACGTACGTCTTGGGGTAAGTTATACTGGTGGCCAAGTGACGCAAACTCAAGTGGGAGGAGGTTGCCGTCGCGAGGATTGTATGCTTCTGTTATTTCACCAGGAATGTATCGATCGTGCCTACAATGAAATGCAGTACATTCGTTCAGCACAAGGTCGAAGTCGGCCAAGGGGAGTACCGGAGTACCCGAACAGGTTCCTTGTTCAAAGTATCCAGCACCCCGCCCCGCCCCGACTGCTGAGACATGGCAACAGCCCACTGACGAACCTAGTACATGATTTAATGAGAGACACGCGGCAGATCCAGAGTGCTCCCCTGGCGCCTTCGATTCCATTAGGATGATATTTTGCATTGTATTTTGCATTGTATTGAATCTATCGCAGGCCAAATACCGAAATGGTTGACATAAGTGAGCACTACGCAGCCCCAACGCGACCCGTGAAGATCAACTCACAAATTTGAAGGGGTGATCGGGAGTCTGAACCTCTAAATGTGAGTTAAGGTGAACTAATTGCTGGCAGCACAGTAGCTTTATACCCCCATGAGTTCACTCGTGACGAGCAGTGCCATACCGTTCGTTGCGCATCCTACACCCGAACATCTCACTTCGCCCATCCGCCACAGGGTCCACCTCGCTCACGCTCTGTTCCATGCCCATCCTGCTGTTGTGGCTTCCGGTTCATCTTGCCGGTCCAGGAGGCGACTTCGACGGGACATCTCGATGTGTTGCCTGGCATCGATTGTCTGTCTCACCTCGCCTCTCAGTGAGAACTGCAGCCAAACTTATTGACCTACGTGGTGGAGCATACGTCGGTGACCATCAATAGTAGCGACAAATGATCTGACAGCCTACCTGACCACGTGAGGTTAGTTTTTTCCCAATTACATATTTAACGAGCTACATGAACACAGGGTCAAACCGCTCGGAGAGAGAGAAAAAAGGGCGAGAAAGAGAAAGAGAAGAGGAAGATAGAACGCGGGGAGGTGACAGGTAAGAAGAGACAAGAGAGCCAAAGAAACACCGAGAAAGCACAACAGTTACATCACACGTGATGTTACTGCGAATTCGGAAACGGTTTGCGGTTGATTGGCTCCACTGCCGAAAAGTGGAAAAAAGAGCGCGAGCAAACGCCGTGTATCCCGGCAACGGGGGACACAATCGAGGCGAAAGATAGATATATAGAACCCCGTGAAAACGGCGCGTACAACGGTGTCAATTACTTTCGAAAATAACGGTATCTAAATTTGAGCCACGCAAACCGTAAATCGCATGTATCTCGACAAAATGTACAGCTACAAGCATGGAGAAAGTGTTTGGTACATAATTAGACAGTAGATTATCATATAGTAAAATACTGTGTCTTAATGTGCAGGAACGCGGTCATAAATGAATCATCGCACTTGCTCCACCTAACGGTACATATTCGTTGAGCTCTCACTCCCTCGTATCCCTCTCATTTTCTGCTACTTCTTCTCCAGTAGGTAGAAACGCCCATGAATCTGCATGATAGGACAATTCACGCTTGTGGAATTAATTACCAAATTCTCGAACACAGACGGAGGTATATTATCTCTCAAGCCATACTCAGCTCCACAAACGAATTCATGAGCGAGGACAACCTAACACGGGATCAGGCTTCAAAAGAACTACTATATCACCATTCTAAGTCTCTTTGTTCCGCGGCGAAGGTCGACAGCTTGGTACCCATTCCTCACGATGTGGTGGTATTCCGTTGCATTTCTGTGCATGTCGCTTCATATTAGCCAGAGTAGATAGCGTGAAGCCACACCCCTTGCTACACTCGTACGCTAAGAGCATCCATCAGCCTTCGAAGCTAAGCTCAGCGCGCATATAACTTACGTTCAATTCGGTATCGGAAGTATAGATGATTCTGTTAACACTTCTCAATCGACTGCATCTTACGGATTAGTCCTCACTCTGACTCACCTTCAGTGCCGAAGGACGTCGCTGAATCCCGCTACACGCAGGGCAACGAAGATTTTCGCCCCGTTGACGGCACCTAGCACGAAAGTTCGCGATCCAACTATCGACCGCTTGTTTGGTAGGCTGAGCTCCCAACGACTGGAGATCCATTGAACTGGAGGCTTCGTTATTTTCTGCAGTAGACGATCCAGTTAAGCGTATAATCGACTCTGTCAGATCTGAGCTAGAGGGTGTTTGGACTGACTTTCAGTTGAGGACGTGTTGGATTTCAGGCAAGTAGTAGTCGATGAAGCTTCTATATTTAAAACGACAAGAAACTTGTCAAAATCAAGCCAGCTTGAGTACAGACACAAAACACCTACGATGAATTTGTTCAGGCTTTGAAAGAACGTCCTTGAGCTTGTGCGAGTGCGAGCTGCACATCGACGGAAGCAGAAAGATAGAAGTGCTCGCTGGACGTGAATCCTGCCATTTCACGTTGCGTTAACGCTCGCGCGTCAAAAACTAAAGTTGCTTACAGGGTCTAGGTCGTTTTCCGCCTTGACAACAACGTTGGTCCCCGACTTGGTCCCCGATTTGGCGACGTTAATCAATGTTATACCGTCGGTTTCTACATAGATTTGATTAGTAAGACTTATAGGTGGTGGCGGCGTAGCTCACCTATCCGATACCACGAACCACATGGACATGGTACTCCACAAAGAGACTTGTTGAGACCACTAGCTATATCGTCCGCTGGGTGTACCTAGCGGCATAAACGTTACGACTTTGAATTTATGAGTATTGAATATACTTACTTGATGTTGCGCTTTACCCATCCTTGAGTCCTAGATGCTGATAGTTTGGGCGACGAGGCATCCTCGTGCTTTTATACTCTGGTTTTGAGCATGGGCCCTCCATATTAGCTTATTCTGTTGCTGGGGGCCCTGCTCATGATCACTTATCCTCACTCCTCCATGATATTCAGCCCTGAGCCTGGCTCTTGGTGCGCTTATCGCCACTTATCGTCTGACGTCATCGCATGATGTTAGCAACTTTTTGGCCGAACTCAGATCTTATCTCGGCAGCAATAAATAAGTCCAAGTGAGCAAGATTGGAGGTTTATTATAATACAATTAATTAGGATGAATTAGTTGGTTGCACAATCGGATCGGGGTATCTAAATAAATGTAAATCGAGCGAACCGGTCCTGTGTTAGAGCCCGCGGTGTCCGCGCAGCCTGATTTCAAACTTTTAAGCCTGTTGCGACTCAATTTCCAATAGAAGCTGTACTTAGTCTTCGTGAAAAGACGCAAGCCCATGTCAAGAGCTAGTTCGTAGAAATATTTGCACGCCATCATCGGCTGGATAACTATCCAACGCATGCGCGCGGTGCTCATTTTTTGCCATTCAAGCATACGCTGCAGGTATTTCACCTCCGATCCTATCTGGGCCTTTGGCTCAACGACCGACAATGCGTTTAACATGGCACATGCAATCCAAGTCAAAGATTGCCCCGTTGCCATTTCACCCTCTTCTATCAACCCTCATCTCCCCCCTCAACTTTGCCCAATGTATTGGCGTAACACCAGGTTAGTCAGGCAGATGGCCTACCTCCAAACCGGGAGCATAGATACGCATACAAACTGCTTATATACTGCCGCTGAAGCGGCTTGTCCCCCGTGTCTTGTCTAGGTAGCTTCAAGAGCATTTTTGCTCAGAAGCCAGCACCTTCCTCTGGTGTGTTATTTTGTTTCCGCTTTCCTAGCAAGTTGACACCCCAATAGTGTCACAATATTTGTGGAAGGGTGCCGGTAGGGTTTGGTAATCAATTAAACAATCGAGTCACCAATGCTACCGTTTACGACAGATATACAAGATGGAAGTCCCTGTCCTTGCCATTAGTCATCTGCTTCTTCATCCTCCTTGCCCCCACATCTTGGCACCCGGCTTCCACTAGTTGCTCGCTTTGAGGTTCCACTGCAATTCTTAGCATGGCGTTGCATGTTCGCCTTGGTGGCAAACGAGCCTCCGCATTTCATGTCACATTCAAACGCTGAAAACAAGCGGTAAGAATTTCACCACAGAACGCTATGTTGTCTGCCTACCTGGGACTCGGTAACGATGGTAAAGATGGGTCTGTGGCGACTCAAACTTGAGTTTTTCTGGACAAACCTGAAGCGACTGAACTTGCCTTGAGGGCCGAGGGACCTCTGGTGACTTTATGGCATGCAGGGCAGAGATATTTATTGCATAGCTTACGACAACGGGCAATATACCTGTCGACCCATGTGTCGACCTCAGTTTTTGTTGGCTGAGAACCGAGAGATTCAAGGGACATCGTGCCGACACGGTTGCGTTTCGCTGGAACAGGCTGGTCGCACGGCAACGTATCAGATTTCGCTAACCTTAAAGTAGTATTCGCGGTAGTCAGTCCTCGACTCGTACTGCCATCCGAGTCCGGTATACTATTGAGGGACGACCCTAGCAGCAAAGTATAGGATGAGTTTCGTGCCCTTTCGATCTATAGGGTGCATACCGTATTGGTCGTGAGCGTCCTGGTAAATCTTGCGGCTCCTAGATCTATATACCATCGAATGAACTGGGTCTTGAGCTTGGGTGGCAGGTTGGCTATCACCAGTAATCGTCAACCTATTCAAGCCGGGGACATCACTCCACTCTGATAACTGGTCGGTTTGATAGCATGACCCGCCAAGGCTAAAAACATCTAACAATATCGGGTTCTGGGAAGCGTCGTAGGAGCCATCACTATCAGTGGTATCAGGTTGTGTTGCGTACGAAGCGTTCGATGTTAAATCAACCGGATCAGCACCGAAGTGAGGAAGAACGAGCTCTATTTGTGAAGGTGTTGATGAGCATCTTTTTTGAACGGTACAGTTAAAGGCGTACCATGATCATTAGCTACGTTTGGTTCATGAACATCGTCCAATGGGTCAAAGTTCGAGTGCTTATTCGAAGGAAAGGCCTAGCCGACATCAAATAAATCGCAGGCGAAAAACGCTCCGTCAAGAACTACTTGCCCACTCGGAGCTTTGTCCATTTGTGTTAATTTCAGGAGCGAAAAGCGCCTGCAAGGACGTTTCCGAAGACTCGTCGAGGTTGTTCATTTGACGGGAGCCATAAATAATTACTTCCGGGGAGTTTGTGCTATCTGGCGCATCGACCTTCTCCGAGGGGCCACAAAAGGTAGAGTCAGGTGTCGAATCATAACTCGAGGTGATGTCGAAGGCTAAAGGCTGGACGTCAGCGAACTCAATTTAGACGGGGTCCAGCAACAAAAGCACGAATCACACCTGACATGTCTGGCATAGATGAATTCATCTCAAGGCTAGGGGGCCACGTCTTAGGCACATCACGAAAGGTCATTATGCGGTTGTTCGCGAAGACCTACAGAGCTATATTGGCGCGGAGGCGGTTGATATTTTATACCACAGCAGGTGGGATGACAACGCTACGTTGCGCCGGGGGCGATGTTTTTGACTGGCTGGAGAGTCCGCATAGATGACGTCAAAAATCGCTCATCGTCGCTCACCAATATACATCGTCACTCAGCAGTGCATGCCGGCAGACATCCACGTCTATCCTCGTATATCTCCTCGTATATCTGATGAAAATTTAGAGCAATATATTCCCAAAGTTGTGAGATCAACTAGACTCAGGGTTCAAGCAAGGTTGCCCACTAAGGAGATCCGACTTTGGATAGCGGGCGGGTCTGTATAATAATGAGCGGACACAAAACGACAAGAAGCATATGTGGTGTAGCTCAAGCAACAAACCTGGGCACGTGCCATTTTGTACTGGGTGTCGACCAAGCGCCGGGAGAACCTGTCCTAATCTGTCGTAGTGTTTGGCGCCCAGACAGCTCTCTCCTTACCGTTCCGACGCAGACTTAGACTCTGTCCAACTGCCTCATCCCCCCTATTACTAGATCTTCCCGTCAGCAATAATGCCTACTCTCTGACGATAGCCGTCTGTGGCGCTGTACTACCCCTCCCTAGGTTCTTTCTATCCAACGAGTCTACGACGCTACCTGGACCAACTGGAGCTCCAGGAAGCCAAGGATGACAGGAACTAAACCTCGATGAGGGCTTGCTTGACTACCGCGGTCAAACTCCTAATGGAGGTAGAC
Organism: Ceratobasidium sp. 395; assembly: GCA_019616345.1. Lineage (NCBI taxonomy): Eukaryota > Fungi > Basidiomycota > Agaricomycetes > Cantharellales > Ceratobasidiaceae > Ceratobasidium > Ceratobasidium sp. 395. The sequence continues at coordinate 26,728 of WSTH01000106.1, read as the reverse complement.
TTGCGGTCTGGCCGAGCGCAGGGGCTGGGGCGAATTGGACACTTGACGTAGCCGTGTCCGAAAAAGGTACGCCGATAGATGCACCGCATTTGGATGAAAATATACTAACCACGTATATTCTCCTTCCAGGCCCAGTTCACCAACGAATGACACAGCTTCCTCTTCTTGGCGGCACATCCTCGTCCCAAGCAATCCTCTTCTCTCTGCCCTTCCTACCTCCCAACTTTACCGAACCTAAATACCCTAACTACACGTTCCAACCCGCGATCCCAAACATCCCCTCACCTCCACCCATACCTCCCGCCCCTAACACGACCCTCCTCCTCTTCCCCACAGCCAACGCCAACGAGACAGTGTGGCTTATGAATTCTGCGTGCGCGCTTACGTCTAAACTAGGCGGAGCGCTCACGAATACTGCTACGCGTACGGTTTTACGGGATTCGGATGGGTGGAGGACCCAATGGTTCGTGGAGGGGCTTTCCCCTTCGACAAACTATACGGCATACGTGATCGAGGACGGCGCAAAAGTCTCGGGACCATCATATCTCTTGACCAAATCCGACTCTTTCCCCTGTCCTCTAGTCCACTCACTACCATAGTGTCCGATGGTATCCTACCCCGTTCCGTTTCCCACACCTCCAAACGGTGCGACGTCTTACACCGACTCGAACATACCTCAAAGCGTCCGTAACGTCGTCATCGCCAGCCTATCCAACTTCACATCCTCCCTCAGAACGTTCCCGTGCGGGCGAGACTGGTACTCTCCGCTCCAAACGTGTACAGGGTGTCAAGACGCTTACCGAAAATGGGTCTGCTCGATCGCTTTTCCTCGCTGCGGTGAACCCATCCCAGACTCTGTTCTTGGAATCTCACCTCCCTCGCTCAATTTCAACGACCAACAACCCAACGATCCACTCCCGCAAGCAGCGCTCGTCGCTAGAGCTGCAAACGCTGCGCCACGTTCACCATTCCTTCCGTCCCTAAACGCCGCGTACAACGAACTATTGCCGTGTATTGAGACATGTAACCTGGTCGACAGGAGTTGTCCGCCGTTGTTGCAGTGGAAGTGTCCCTCAGTGAGCGTGAACGCGAACGAAAGCTACGGGCTTGGTTTTATCGATTCGTGGGACGGGACCAGGGAGAAGAAGGGAAGACCGAGTGTGCCGCAAGATGAATATGGAAGGATTTGGTGCAATGCTTGAACGTTCGAGTGCTTCGTTTGTTTCCGCTTATTCATCTATTTATTCGAGGCTTGTGCGTTTCTTTCATTGGAATATTATCGAATTATATAGATTGAAACTTTGTCCGGCGCAAATCGAATTTCTCAACAATTAAACCGAAACATGGCACTGGCTGGGTCGTATAGACTAGTTGTGCCGGAGCCGGTAATCCGGTCGGATGTCGGGCCGATCCAGAAATGTTACAGGCTGTAACGCAGTAGCCACCGCTCATTCAAGATTTCTCCAAATGATTTTCCGACGTCAACCTGAAAGCGGTGGTAGAGGCGCGGACATAGGGTATCGAACTCAGTTATGGATAGGTCCAAGATACGTAATACCGCCTCGGGGCTATAAATTGAGTCTTAGTGCTAGCATACACTCTAGTTTTCACGCTCTATCCAGTTCTCCATTTCATCGCCGAGTTCAGCTGACATAACGCAAACGCAAAATACAATCGGGGATACTATCCTCTTGATTTCTTTGGTTTCTGCGAGACTCTCCCTTCGCTGGCACCCGCGCTCTTGGTAGCCACTGTTTGAAGCGCTCGTTTCGCGTCGCTGTCAGGGAAGTTGGACAGGTCGTAGTACTTCCCAGCATAGTCCAATAACCTAACGTAGGGATTAGTACGTCCTACTAGTGCTCATCTGAGCTTACCATTCCGGTTGTACAGAGGTTACTGTCCGAACATACGGTTGAGACGTGAGTACAAATTCATTAAAGAGGACCCATTCCGGTCGACCAACCAAGTCGGAAGATGGATGTAAGAAGACCACCTGCCGAGTTAAGGAGGCTATGTGAGCTCAGTGGCTTCGTAAACTCAAAGTGGAGTAACATACTTGCTGATCTTTCACAGTTACATAGCTACCTTTGTCATCCCGGTGCGCCATTTGCATGAAGAACCCGCATACAAGCGCCTTGCGTATCGCGACGTGTAATTTATACTCGTTAGCTAGAGTTACAGTCTGAAGCTCGAGTTTTTCCATCATACGGGAAAGCTGGTGTCGTATGCTTTCAGCATGCTGGAGTGCACGTTGCGACAGGAAGTTCTTCCGGCACCAGTTTTTATCGGATTTGTCTGGAAAAAGCTATGTGAACCAGGATGTTTGTTCAGTTATAACCAACGATTTACGCACTTTGGAGATAGCTGTTATAAACGTTCATCAACGCAAGGTGATCACCGTCTGGGTGCCCGAATTGAGCTTTTGCTACGTCGACCTCTCTGCGTTGATAGGGTGGGCGAAGCCAGACGTTAGGGGCTATTGACAAACTGGTAATCAGTAAAGAACTAGCTCTTGTAGAAGTAGCCGACCGGAAAGCATTGCCACGATAGTTAGCATCTCGTGACTGCACTTGAACTCTGGGCTAACTACCAGCAACTTTGCGAGCTATATGCGTCATGTTAGTCTTTTGGCGAACCATTCAATCATTGATGATTACTTGGGGATCCAAGGGAAACTCAGCCATGATGCCGCCAAGAGGCGTTAGCGCTCCTCCCTCGTCTATTGCGGAGAGATAATGAAGCAACTCGAGTGCGCGCATGATTGTCTCCGGTGCAGGAGCGTCTTTTCAAAAGAATCAGAATGTATATAAATCCGAGTAACTGGGATACCAGACTTGCCGACATAATCAAACTCTACCAGATTCGTCACACCAAGTTTAGCCAACTCAAGTACGGTATTTGCAAGGTTCGAGCGTAGAATCTCTGCGTGAGTTTGCTCGTCCAGTTTCATGAAATCTTGCTCGGTGTAAAGCCTGTAACAGTTGCCTGAAGACACGCTTGACTCGGGACAACGGCGGAAACACAGCGTAAATCACCATACCTGGTCGCGTCCTTCCGGCTCGTCCAGCACGCTGCTGCGCGCTCGCCTTCGATATTGGAGAGACAAGTAAGGATTCCACCCGGATTCTTTGAATTAAGGGTCGTGGTAAGTACTTACTCCTCACGTATAAACGTAGCTTATGAGAAATTTACCTTGGATTATATACTTTTTGTTTAGAGAATCCCGGGTCTACAACATACACAATCCCGTCGATTGTCAGGCTCGTCTCGGCGATATTAGTGGCGATAATGACTTTGCGCCCACCCGGAGGTGCAGGATCAAAGATTCGCTGTTGTTGCGCCGGTGGGAGAGCAGAATAAAGAGGCAAACAGAGAAGAGAACCGGGTGCGCCTACAATCACACAAACGCAGAGTTATCGTGTATCCATATAACGTGCAAGAATCGGGCTTACCCTTTCTTAAAGTACTTAAAGTCTCAGCCTCTGTCCTAATCTTTCGACATGCATCCTCAATCTCTTCCTCCCCAGTCAAGAAGACTAGAATATCTCCCTCGGGTTCGGACCGGTGAATGGTAAGCACCGCTCGGATTGCGGCTTCCACGTAGTCTGGTTCCGGTTCCGGGGTGAAGTATATCTACAGCCAGCGAGCATGCTATTTCGTCAGGTATTATCTGAAACCACGTGAGGTTAAAGCCCTACGTCAACTGGGTGTATTATGGCCGGATATTTCATTAAAGGTACGGTGGTAGTCTCGGTTGAAAAGTACTTTTGGAACTTGAGGGCGTCAAGTGTCGCAGACATTATGATGATCTTCAGGTCGTCTCGACGCTTAGCAATTCCTTTCAGCAAACCTAAGACAAAAGAACTTCGCAATTCGAGTCTGCCACTATGTGGAATGAGATAAGCATACCCATGAGAATGTCTGTTGCCAGTGTACGCTCGTGGACTTCGTCCAGTATGATAGTACTGTATCGTTTCAAGTCCCGGTCGACCATCGCTGCAGAATCAGAGGTTATAATGCATGGCACCATTTGTGCATTGCAGGAGTTAATCAAGAGATTAATGTCATTGATAGTGTGTTTGTGTAATAAACACTAACCTTCGCGAAGCAACATCCCATCGGTCATATATTTCAAGAATGTGGTTCCTTCCTGGGTCATATCTTCGAAGCGGATTGAATAGCCAACCTGTTTCCCGAGTTGGACTATGAAGGCGGATACCAGACGTGAAGAGGTGTCCACGATATAGAAAACGAACGCACCATCCATTTCCTCCGCTACGCGTCGAGCCACTGATGTAGCAGCAATCCGCCTCGGCTGGGTGCAAGCAACTAGCTTGCCTCTTGTGTGAGGCATGTCCGTGTATACCACGAATTGAGGTAGCCTAAGGTCAATTATTTCAATGAATTTCCGGTGTTAAACCATATCAGTCAACTCACTGGGTGGTTTTTCCCGTCCCTGTAGCACCTATGACGACCATTATTTGATTTTGATTGAACTGGATGTAGTCATTGTAAATACTTCGGAGGTAACTTGGAAGGTTGAATACGCCCAACAACACTCACAATCTTGTAAAACGTCTCCATTTGGGCAAAAGCTGGGAGGCGTCTACGGTCTGCCAATATCCTCTTGTATTTTTCTGAGTAAGGGTTATTTGTGAACGGGTTCAATTTTGCTTCCTTGATTATATAGTTAGATTATGGGATGACAAAGAACGTGAACATACGAGGATTGTCCTTGCACCGGCTCCATTGACCTGCCTCACAATCAAGCTCCGAAAAGGGTCCCTAGAGGTGGTCTCCTTAATGGCGCCAGCAAAACGGTGGGCGAGATCTCCATCGTGCGCCCGGCGGTCGGTCATCGTGGGTGACTTGTGGATGGGCGATCGAGATTGCCACTAGGCTTGATCGCCGCCACGTGCTCGGCAGACTCACGTGACGCTAGGGAGGCTGATTGAATAAGCCTGAATGCCGACAATAGCGCCTGGAAAATGCTAAACAAGTTTGCCATCCCAAATTAAACCAACCTCCCCCGCTCGTTGGATAAAAACTAAGCAAATATGGCGCTATCTAAACAGGTAATTTGGTTTTCTATAAGAGGAGGCACCGTGTGCATGAAGTACCTCATTGGAGGCGCCAATTCCCCTTCAACAAGGTACTGTCACTACTAACAGTATTTGTGACTTAACACTCCACAGAAACTGATTCTTGATGCTATAGTGGTTGATAAATTATGTAAGGGGTGGTGTAGCATCTAAACTAACGAAAGCCAAAAGCGGTACGAGGAAGCAAGCTGAGTGAGGGGAACACTCTACTTGTGTTTCTCCAGCTGTTTCTTCCTATATGCGTCTATCATTTCCTTTTGGACGTTAGGCATAACGGGTTGGTGGGTCTAGTACATATCATAAGCCGGCTTGTTTGTTTCGAAGTACTACAAAAGGGCTCACCTTATACTCCATCGAGAACTCGCCCTTGCCTTGAGTCATACCGCGCAAATTGCTAGCGTATCCAAACATATCGTTCAAACTGACTTCGCAAGTGGCAGTAAACTCGTCATCCCGGACCTCGGTATCGACAATTGTGCCCCGACGTTGATTGATACCACCGATGACAGTACCTGAAACACATAAGCAGTGAACAAGAATGTTTCGGTTAATGCTTACCTTGGAACTCGATCGGTGCAACAACTTCAACCGTCATGATAGGCTCCATGATAACTGGCTGAGCCTTATGATAGGCCTCTTTGAAAGCTCCGATAGCCGCCAAGCGGAACGCAAGTTCGGAGGAATCAACTTGATGATACGATCCGTCCTCCAAAATAAACTTGCAGCCAGTTACAGGGTATCCCGAAAGCAAGCCCTTCTGAAGTGCCTCTTCGAAGCCCTATACGCAAAAAAAATCAGATAGAGAGTGCGAAAGCCGTAAACATTACCCACCTTCTCGATAGCAGGCATATACCCTAACGGAATGTTCCCACCCGTAACCAAATTCTCGAACCCAATATCCTTGCCCGTCTCCGGATCCGTCGCCATCGGCTCGATATACCCAATCACACGACCAAACTGACCAGCACCACCAGTCTGCTTCTTGTGCGTGTAAGAAAACTCGGAGCGTTGTTGGATGGTTTCGCGGAACGCGACTTGGGGTTTACCAGTAGTGCACGCAACGTTGTACTCGCGCTTCATACGCTCGACGTAGATGTCCAAGTGCAGTTCGCCCATGCCAGAGATAATGGTTTCTTGGCTTTCGTGGTCGATGTGGACTCGGAATGTGGGATCCTCCTTTTGGAATCGGTTCAGCGCGCGGGAGAAATTGGGTGTTTCGGTTCCGGTAGGCTTGATCGAGAGCGAAATGACAGGTTCAGGCACAAACATCGAAGTCTAAATAACGAGCCATGTTATTGCTTAGAAGCCCAGGACATCAGTCAGTACGTACCATCGAATATGGGGTTGTACCATCCGTGAAGGTATCCCCAGACGAACACTCTACACCAAAAATAGCACAAATTTCGCCGGGCCCAATCTCATCAATGTCCTATCATTTCAAAAAGGGGTCAAAAGCGGAATCTAAAAGGGGCCAAACCACACACCTCCATATCATCACTATGCATCCGCACCAATCGAGGAACCTTGACCTTCTTTCCGGTGCGCGCATTATAAATTACAGACCCGCGTCTCATACTGCCTTGGTACACCCGCATATACGTCAATTGACCATACTTGCCTTCTTCGAGCTTGAACGCCAGTCCAACGAGCGGTGCAGCGGCGGCCGGAACCAGATCCACCGTTACATCCTGTTGCTTTTCCATCAGCACCTCGGGAGCAGCTTCACCAGCTTGAACGGCCGCAGCCAGCTCGTTCCGGGCTTGCTTTGACGCCTCGACATCTACTGCACGGACAGGTGCTTCGGCCGGGTTGGGTAGATACGCGCAGACTCCGTCGAGCATAGGTTGGACGCCAGTGTTTTTAATAGCCGATCCAAGGAAGACGGGGGTGAATTTCAGTGCGATGGTCGAACGGCGGATGGCAGCGACGAGCTGGGCGGGTGTGATCGGTTCTTCAGCGAGGAAAAGATCGGCGATTTCATCATCAACGTCTGCGAGTGTTTCTATGAGCTCGGCGCGTTTCTTTTCGGCTAGAGGCAGGACGCTGGCAGGGATTTCGTCGGACTCCGAGATCTCGATACTTGGTACGCATATCAATGATAGTCGATGGAAGCAAAAGGGATTCAGCTTACCCTTTGACGCCTTTGTTATAGATTGCCTTCCATCGAATGAGGTCGACAACACCACTGAATTCACTCTCAGTGCCGATTGGAACCTGAACCATTGCAGCGGGCATACGAAGTTTATTGCGAATCTGTTGGACTACCCGAGTAGGGTTGGCGCCAGCTCTGAATACATCAAAAGAGATTCCAACCGGACGTAGATGTCAAAGCTCACCGATCCATCTTGTTAATAAACGAGACCCGGGGAACATTATACCGTCGCATTTGCCGATCAACCGTAATAGTTTGACTCTAAGAAGGTGGTGGCATCAGACTAAGGTCATATGATACCTGTTAAACCTACTTGAACTCCAGAAACTGCGCACAAGACCAACACTGCACCATCCAAAACGCGGAGTGCGCGCTCGACCTCAATAGTGAAATCGACGTGACCTAACACAGACATCGATCAAGTGATAATTAACATCTTGATAACACTCACCAGGGGTATCAATGATATTGATGGCAAAATTCTTAGCCTCGCCGGTAACCGGGTCCGTTGCTCTCCAATCGCAGAACGTAGCCGCACTCTGAATCGTAATGCCTTTCTCCCGTTCCAGTTCCATAGAGTCCATCTTGGCACCAACGTTGTCTTTGCCTCGAACCTATAATGTAACAATCGAGTTGTGACCTGGATTTCACTTCAGGATGGTGAACTGTAACGCACCTCATGGATATCCTTTATCCTTCCGGTATAAAACAAAATACGTTCTGTCAATGTGGTCTTTCCCGAATCAATATGCGCCGATACGCCAATGTTCCGTTGGTTGACTAATCTCCTCCGATCATCGGCCGTAACTTGGTGAGCGGAAGGTGGTGGTACCGTTTGCGATTTTTTGGCTGGTTTAACCGCCGCGGTTGTAGCAGCTGTTCGCAATCCATACGGCGATCTAAGTGGTGATATACACGGATTATACGCATGCGCTCGCCGCGCAAGCGCCGCAAAGAACGTCTGATCCTCTAAGCTTACGCGCGATCCGGAAAGTTGGACAAACGTACCATTCTAAAGAAACCAACTCTTGGTGTTCAACACTTGTACATCCAAACTTTCGTTTATTTCTTCAAGTAATTGTGTATTGATTTAATTGCGGAGAATTTATGGCCTGCGCCAGTTCGCAAAGGCGGAGCAATCGAGACGTGCGGAAGAGCAGATGAGCAGCCGGGAAATTTCGTGATCGACAAAACCCATGTGACGTCGGCGCTTGCTCAATTTTGAAATTATTGGCAGTGTTTATCCCAAGCCTGCCGCCTCCCACCACACCAGTGTGTAACTAAACTCCATGAGAATAGAATTTCTCGTAACACTGTGCTTACCCATGCGGGCGTATGCTCTAATCTTTCACATAGGCTTCTTGCATCTCACTTGCTGAACAGCCATAGCGGGCTGAATGCTCCTCGGAGAACACCACTCGTGTTAACCCTCACATCGCGAAGCATAATTCAAAGGCGTCGACCTTCAACCAGCCTATCATAATCCTGCGGTGATATCATCCCGTCTCGCAGCTCCCTCGACGCACATGGAGCGCTTGCTAACGACTGGCCGGATCATCCAGGCTGCAGCCTCGACCCTTCTTCTCGATCTCGATTCCACGGGAAGTACTGGGGCCACGGGCGTCATTCGTGCATTTCGAGCCTCCTTCGTGCTGCGATAAGGGAGAATAGAAGCTTGATTCCCATTCAACGCATGTGCTTGGCTCCCACCTCAACCTAAAATAATACCCGGACGCGCACGAAACTCCGTATTCCCGTGAAAACCATTTCTTGTTGACTCAGTACGAAGCTACGCGCACGCGGCTATTCGATGTTACACGCCACTATAGCATGGTCCGAACTGCGAGGAAGCATAGAATGATAGTTATTCTTAGGCCTTGATATGCAACGAATATGGTATGCTAGCCGTAGATCATGCTATGTCATAGGGTCTCGCCTAGGAAGTATAAAAGTCTTGGCTTGTCGGAGGTCTACGCACCTGCCTCACTTCGACCCTGCTTAGGAACTGAGCTAACATGAAGACCTTGGCTCTAAATAGTGCTTTGGTGTTTGCTGCTAGCACCGCGGTAGCGACTCTACCTCCACAAGCTGCTCGCCTACGTAACATCCCTGGCTCCGCAGGAAACGGTTTACACGCCGCAGCACTTAAATCCCGTTCAGAGAGTATTGTCCCCCGCGCTGCCAACGGCACACTCAAAGCATCGGATTTCTTGGTCAATTCTTCAGCTCTGCCTCTGGTGACTTTCCCGCTACAAAACAGCTATGCCGGTCGACTCCCAATCTCCTCGAAGAAGAATGAGACGAGGGTGAGTTCGACGTGTCAAAAATACATGCTTGCGACCAATCATCTTTCTCTATCAGCAATTATCGTTTTGGTACTGGCCCAGTAGCAGCTCAAGCGGATCAAAGAAGCTGTCCATCTGGCTGAACGGCGGTACGTCTGACCCGGGTTAGGAATTCAGGTACTTATGTCTGTTTTTAGGTCCCGGATGCAGCTCGTTTCTTGGGTTCCTGACGGTAAGTTATTGCGTTGGCAGTTTGTGCTTGAGGCTAATCTCTTGTCGCAGGAAAACGGGCCGATTTCCTTCCAGCCCGGAACAAGTGCGCCGTCGTTCAACAAGTATGCGTGGACGAATGCTTCAGATATGGTACGCTCTACTGCATCTGGATATTAGGAAGCACCCTAACGACTCTAAAAACAACTCTTAGCTTTGGATCGAACAGGTCAAACACACCCACCCAAAGCCCTTGTAGTGATAAACTGATTTTTCGAGTTTCAGCCTGTCGGAACTGGCTTCACACTCGGAACTCCAAACCTTCGGAACGAATCTATGATGGCAGATCAAGTATATGGATTCTTGTAAGTCTACCCGAATCGAGCTACTCCCTCATCGTCGCGAACTGACTAATTGGATTTGTAGGCAACAGTTCTGTAGGTCGAATTCGTGAACACAGACTTCCGTAAATCACCTAATTCAAGAGCTTTAGATACCGTGTTCCCGAAACTCGTCAAAAAGGAGCTTTATATTACTGGTAAGCTAACCAATTTATTATTCACGTCCAATAGTTGTGCATATCTGATGTTTGAACGCTAGGCGAGAGCTACGCCGGATTCTACATTCCATACATCGCATCCCGGATCCTACACGCAAGTGCAAGCGAGAAGAAGAAGCTTCCCCTCAACCTGCAGAGCTTCCTCATCATCGATGGCGTATACTCAAGCTTGTAAAATATTTTCCCCAGTCCTGCTGTCAGCTTATTCACTCGTCTGCCCTTTTGTAGTATCACGTCTGCGGGCGTCCCAGCCGCCGGTTTTGCCAAAAAGAACCAGCAAATTCTTGGTCTCAATGACACAACTGTCAATCAACTCCAGAACCTCACTGTATCGTGTGGATACCAGAAGATAATCGACGCCGCCACTTACCCACCGAAGAAAAAGATCCCTCTACCTAACGGAAACAAGGATATCACTACCAGGGCGTGTGACACTGCGGATGTGTTTTATAACGCAGCTCAGGAGGCGAATCCTTGTTTCAACGTCTGTTAGTTTCCCTGTTACACTGTTGCGGGAGTATGACCTGATTCATGCCCTGCAGATCGTGTTACGGACAAGTGCCCCACACCAAACGTTAACGTAGGCCATAAAACGTTCTTGTTTCATTCTCAAGAGCTGACGTTTTTATCTCTGCTCCTTAGGACGAGCCGTATTACTCGGTAAGTTCTCAGGGTAGTATTATCATTCTGAGGGCGGAAGCTAATCAAACGCACTCTAGCGCCCTGACCTTCAAAAGGCGCTTCATTTCGACAACTTTGGAAACTGGTCCGAATGCTCTGATATTCCCGTTTTCCTTAACTGGGAGGTACGCTATAAATTTTAAGCAGCTATCCAGTCATTGATTACATCTATTCGACTGAAGGATAACTCCGCCTACTCCGAGACACTCTTCCCCGACTTGCTTCAAAGGCTCCCTAAGGGCTTCTCTCTATGGCACGGATTAATCGACTCGATCTTGTTCAGTGAAGGCACGAGGATCACGATCCAGAACTTGACATGGGGAGGTCATCAAGTGAGTATATGCGCATCTGAGATCCTCCGACCGGTCTAACGCATAATTGGCGGGAAACAGGGGTTCCAGAAACCTATCACAACGCCTCTCGTTGTAGATGGCCAGCAGCATGGTGTCTATCACAGCGAGCGGTGAGTTACTCGCGCGCATTGATAAAGCTTGTCTAATTGTTTTGATTGTAGGAAATTGACTTACATCGAGTTCGATAACGCGGGGTAAGTATTTCCCCTTACCTATGCCTAAAACGTCTACTTAAAAACAATTTGTAGCCACATGATACCACAAGATCAGCCCGCAGCCGCGCTACACGCCTTCAACTGGGTACTGAACGGCGGGAAACTCTAGATGAATGGTCTAGAATGCGCGAACAATTACATTTTACGATAAAATACAAACATCTAGATGGCTAACAGAACTTAATGAGATGAGAAAGTCACGATAAATAGTAGATCCTAGTACTGTCGTAAAACTTGAGCGAACCAGAAATTCAAACAAATAGACATGCGATACTCCAGAGTACTGAACAGCGCTGTGAGCTGTCGGGTAGACCTCGAGTGGGCGGAAGTATCAAAAAAAAATAGGTTAATTTTGTGCCAGCCTTGGTGTGCAACATAACTTAATAGTTTCATTTTGCCTGACCGCAAAAGGCAAGCCAAAATCAATCAGCTCCGAGCCACGTGATCGTGGTGTCGCTTCATCTCAACTATGATCTGTAGTTCGTTTGCCGTAACGATTGTAGCCCAGAAATCACTTGATCCTTCATCAAGAAAGGCTTGTCTCATTGAAACCAAAACCATTATGCAGATTTACCCTACCCCAGTCCTCTACACGAAGCTTCTTTTGCTAAATACTGTATAATCCATCTACTCTGCGTCACATCAATAGACTCTAATTCAGCTCCACACAACCCTTTTCGAGAACATTTTCACCTACTGCACATGGTGCCTCGCTCTTGGCCTGGTTGTAACTTGGTGAGCGGAAGGTGGTGGTACCGTTTGGGATTTTTTAGCTGGCTTAACTACTGCGGTTGTAACAGCTGTTCGTAATCCATATGGAGATCTAAATGGCGATATGCACGGATTATACGCATGCGCTCGCCGCGCAAGCGCCGCAAAGAACGCCCGATCCTCTAAGCTTGCGGGCGATCCAAAAAGTTGAACAAATGTACCATCCTAAAGGAACCAAACCTTGGTGGTCAGCACTTGCACATCCAAATTTCCGTTTATTGCTTCAGGTATTGTTCAATGGTTTGATTATGCAGACTTTCTGGCCCGCAAAGCCGGAGCAATCGAGATGTGCGGAAGAGAACAGATGAGTTGCAACCGGCAGATTTCGTGGCCGACAAAAACCATGTGACATCAGCGCGGCAGCGTTTATCCCAAGCCCGCCGCCTCTCACCACACCCTTGTACTGTAAGCAAGCCTCATGATAATAAAAATTCTCGTAATACTGCACTTACCCATGCGAACTTATGCTCTCATTTTTCATAGAGGCTTGTTACATTTCACTTGCTGAACAGCCATAGCGGGCCGAATGCTCCTCCGTGAAAACGATTTCTAGTTGACTCAGTACGAAGCTACGCGCACGCAGCTATTCGATGTTACACGCCACTACGACACGGGCCGAACTGCGAGGAAGCATGTATAGCTATTCTTAGGGCTTGGTGGCAACGAATATGGTATGCTAGCCGTAGATCATGCTATGTCATAGGGTCTCGCCCAGGAAGTATAAAAGTCTTGGCTTGTCGGAGGTCTACGCACTACTTCACTTCGACCCTGCTTAGGAACTGAGCTAACATGAAGACCTTGGCTCTAGCTAGTGCTCTGGTATTCGCTGCTAGCACCGCGGTAGCGACTCTACCTCCGCAGACCGCTTCCCTACATAACCTCCCTGACTCTACTGGAAACGGTTTGTATGACGCAGCGCCCATATCTCGTTCAGAGAATACTATACCACGCGCCACCAATGGCCCACTCAAAGCATCAGACTTCTTAGTCAACTCTTCGGCTCTGCCTCTGATTACTTTCCCGCTACAAAACAGCTATGCCGGTCGACTCCCAATCTCTTCGGAGAAGAACGAGACAAGAGTGAGCTCGGCATAATACAAGAATATTTATGTGACTAACACTCGATCTCTATCAGCAACTATCGTTTTGGTACTGGCCCAGCAGCGGCTCGAGTGGATCGAAGAAGCTGTCCATCTGGCTGAACGGCGGTACGTCTGACCCAGATTGGACACGCAAGTATTTATGTTTGTATTTAGGTCCCGGGCATAGCTCGTTCCTTGGGTTTCTAGGGGTAAGTTATGGCGTTAGCTATTCGTTCTTGAGACTAATCTCTCGTCGCAGGAAAATGGCCCAATCTCATTCCAGCCAGGAGCGAGCGCCCCATCGTTTAACCAGTATGCGTGGACAAATGCCTCGGATATGGTACGCACTATTATACCTGAATACTTGAAAGCAGCCTAACGACTTTAAAAACCAACTCTTAGCTTTGGATTGAGCAGGTCAGATAAACTTATACAAAACTTCTTTACTACCAAACTGATATTTCCGGCTTCAGCCTGTCGGGGCTGGTTTCACTATCGGAACTCCAAGCATCAAGAATGAGTCGATGATGGCAGACCAATTCTACGGATTCTTGTGAGTTCACCCGAATCGAGCTACCCCGTCATTGTGAATTAACCAATTGATTTCACAGACAACAGTTCTGTAGGTCTAACCCATAACACGAGATCTCCGTAAATCCTCTGATTCGAGAAATTTAGATACTGTGTTCCCAGAACTCGTTAAGAAAGAGCTTTATCTCACTGGTAGGTTATGTATGCTTACGTCCCATAGTGACATGCACCTCATATTAGAACGCTAGGCGAGAGCTACGCTGGATTCTTCGTTCCATATATTGCGTCCCGTATCTTGCATGCAAGCGCAAGCGAGAAAATGAAGCTCCCACTCAACCTTCAGAGTTTCCTTGTCGTCGACGGCGTATATTCGAGCTTGTAAGATGTTTTCCCCGAATAGACGGTCAGCTTGTCCACTGATGCGCATTGTTATAGCATCACGCGCACCAACATCCCAGCTGCCAGCTTTGCCAAGAAGAATCAGCAAATCCTTGGTCTAAACGATACACTTGTCAGCACTCTTCAAAACCTTACCGTATCATGTGGATACCAGAAGGTCATCGATGCCGCGACTTACCCACCTAAGGGGAAAATCCCCTTGCCCAATGTAGACGAGAACAGCACTGCAGAGGAGTGTAGTACCGCGTCCGAGTTTTATAGCGCAGTACAGGACGTGAACCCTTGTTTCAAGGCCTGTGAGTTTTTCCATTACACTGGTTCCAGGAGCGAAATATAATGCTTGGTAGACCGTGTTACGGACAAGTGCCCCACGCCGGATTCGAACGTTAATGTAGGTCATTATCCTGTAGCACGTGATTTAATGGTTGATATTTCTGTTTCCGCTCTTTAGAACGAGCCATACTTCTCAGTACGTGCCGGATATAGTGTCATTATCCCTGGAATGTAAGCTAACTAAACCTGCTCCAGCGTCCTGACCTTCAAAAAGCACTCCACTTTGACAACTTTGGGACCTGGACTGAATTTCGCGGTCCTGTATTCGTTGACGGTTATGTGTGTCCTTATCATCAAGTCACCGCCAAGTAACTAGTACTTATATTTTGTTCGAAGGACAACTCCGCCTACTCCGAGACACTCTTCCCCGACTTGCTTCAAAGGCTGCCTAAAGGGTTTTCCCTCTGGCACGGGTTAATCGACTCGATCGTGTTCAATGAAGGCACGAGGATCACGATCCAGAACTTGACATGGGGAGGTCAACAAGTGAGTATATGCGTACACAACAGCCTTGATTCGATCTAATGCATATCTGGCGGGAAACAGGGGTTCCGGAAGCCTATTACAACGCCTCTCATTGTAGATGGCCAGCAGTACGGTGTCTATCATACCGAGCGGTAAGCTACTCGTGCGCATCACTGAAGCCTGTCTAATCACTTTGATTGTAGGAAATTGACTTATATTGAGTTCGATAACGCAGGGCAAGTGTTTTGTCTCATCTGTGCCCAAACAATTTGCTAAAAGAAATAACCTATAGACACTCGGTACCGCAAGACCAGCCCGCAGCTTCTCTACACGCTTTCAATTGGATGTTGAACGGAGGGAAACTGTAGACGCATACACCAGAATAAGTTTGGGGGAAACGCGAAATACCCAGAGCTCATGTAACTTAATTACGTTCCATATTTTTAGTATTCAACAATCTCAGCTCCATTAGAACTATCTCCTAGTAGCTCAACCCCAGGGAAGATACCTGGCATTGAATATCCGGTCTCCTCCGCAGGCTTTTGTACTTGTATCCCTAGTTATCAACTGCATTACGCTTGTAACAAAGCCTAGTAAAGTAAAGTATAAGCCAATACACACTGGCCCTATAAACTAGGGAACACGAAAGTTGAGAGGGCCGAGAAATCCCCGCTTGTGCCTGATTGTAGCTGATATCCCCGGTAATGCGGTACGATATTTGATTCAAGTGAAGTGCTGCGCTAGCCGAAGGCTCGGGACGTTGTTCAGTACATGTGAATGTGGCAAGGTTATGCCAGTGCGATTGATAAAGATGATGGTGGGGTTGTGTTTGGCAACGCTCTCAGGTAGCCAACCCAACATTACAGAACGCGACGGCCCCGTGTTACCAAGCTCAAGGCTCAGCCGCAGATCTCGAAAGTGTTTTGAGCCTGACGGCCACGTACCAGCTCATAAAATCACCCTTTTCAGCAAGGTTTCTCCTCGTCCATAATGACCTCACAAATATTTACAAAATTCATTTACGGGCAATAGGTCGTGTTCACTTGCTGTTCTTTATTGGAGATCTTCTCCCACTTACTCCCTAAACTGCTGGACGGACATATCGTATTCGTATAAGTGGCGGTGCATCGACTAGCCACCAGCCACCACTACTCCGTATTCAAAACTACCAAGAACTTCGATACAATCCATCTCAGTCGGCATCGAAGCTCTCAGTTACAGCAGTAGAGAAAACTTAGCTGAATGGTTCAAAACTTAGTAGATATAGCTCTACAGTACCAACCGATCTAGAGGACAACCGTACATTATTAGCTGTACTTAACGGCTAGGGGTACCGGGGATAACGATTCAGGCTTTCAAGTGGATGCTGACTTGGGGGAAGCCCCACACTACCCGATATCGTTCTGTGTAAGGAGTTTACCAGTGTCGGGGTAGAAGTGCATTATGTTCCGAAATTACTTAAATTAATGAGTGCGACGTCACGTGACCGTGGTATCGCTTTGTCTCAGCCTTCTCCCAGTTGCCAATTTACCCAACAGCCCAGAAAACCCGCAACTCGTTACTGGGGGAGTCGACGAGAATTATAAATTGTTGTTTTTTATTCTTACATATTCCTAGCTCGACAGTTTGTGTGGCTCTGGTTTCCCGCTAAATATAATCCATCCACCTTGCGTCATATCAATAGACTCTAATTCAGCTCCACAAAATCCTTTCCAAGAACATTTCACCTACAGCACATGGTGCCTCGCTGATCTTGGCCTCGACTTCTATGTGGAGCCAAGAATGATTCTGGATTACGTCACAGCAAAAAAGTCTAAATTCACTTCCTGAAGTGGGCGTGTTATGCTTGGTTTAGGGAGGTGGGGCGCTATAGTTTGTGTAGCCCTTTATTTCCCTAGGAACACGCCGAGTGTGTGTGACGTTAAACATGCGCTCATCTGCAGCGCCCAGCAAAAGGTGCCTGGCTTCAGCTCCACGTGTAGGCGTCTTGCGCATGGGATTAGACGTGAGTTCCACAACTATAAGTTTGCGACATCTAAGGCTCCTGATATCCCCACATCCGATCTATCGCTCATCCTCGCTTTCTTCTTCGCTAGCTCCTCCAGTCGAGCTTTTGATTTGGTTGTTGTTTTGTGATATCCTAATTATTGACGATACCTATCATGACCGTACCACGATTTGCGTTCTCGGCCCTTGCCTTGATTATTCTTCAAATTATCCCTATTTTTAAAGCGCTACCCCTCAACGGCCGAGACGATCCACCCCCTCAACTCCTCGCTGCCACACAACTATCAGCCGTCGAAGCTCGAATGTTGGAGCTCGCCAAAGGAAGGTGAGTCACGCACCACTTCCTCGTGTCGACCTCGCTGATAGTGTTATGGTCTTAGCTGGGAGCTTGGCACCGCAGCCCAGAGTATCTTGGAAATGAGCTATCCGTCTCTCTGTGTATTCAGTAGTTCTGCTATACCCCCACCCACGAGGCTGCCTAAAGGCGAAAACGCGACCAAGATCTTGGTAATCACGGATCGCGTTGTACAAGCACGACCTCCAGGGGTACTAAGCTTTATGCCGGACCAATCCGCCGGCGATCCACCCAGTGGGTCTTATCTCGACTTGGATCAATTAAATACTTACTCAACGATTTTTGCTCGTGGACGTTAGGTCTTGGCGTTTCGATGCTCTTGGCCAATTTTACAGACAGATCGCCTTCCGTAACAAAATCAAACGCGTACGATATCGCGATATCTGATCAACTCAATTATATCCTCACGCGAGCGCCTCGTGCCCCAAACAACGCTATCTCTCATCGGGTAGACCAAGTTCAGCTCTGGTCTGATTCGGTCTACATGGTCCCTCCGTTCCTTGCTTACTTTGCGGCGCTTCATAATGACGTTGGTGTAATGCGCGCGGCGTATGATCAAGTACGGATATTCATATTTATGGTCCGAAGAGTATGCTGAAATTAGTTGAATAGATCAGGTTATACCGTGATGTCCTCTTCGATGGTAGCGTTGGACTGTGGCGACATATCGTACTGGGAAGCGGGGAAGATCTTGGCCACTGGTCGACAGGGAACGCCTGGGCCGCAGCCGGTATCATGCGCGTTCTAGCTACCCTTTCGAGCTCGTCTCTAAGCCGTCAGTTCGTCGCCGAACAGGGAAACTTAGAAGGTTGGGCGCTCGAAATCATTCAAAACATATGGAAATATCAGGTGCGCCCTCCGTTCTTCTGGTTCTTGCTAAGCGGATGACCAACACGCACACAGCAACCCAATGGAACACTCCTCAACTACGCTACAGACGGTACCACTTTTGCTGATTCCGCTAGTACAGCCCTTCTCGCCGCAGCAACATACCGTCTAGCCATCCGCCTCCCTAAAACAAACCTCAGCTTTGCGATCGGTGCAGCTTCAAAGGCTCGCACTCTTGTTTCTCGGTCTATCGATTCTAACGGATGGCTGACAAACGTGGTTGATCCTTGGAATTACCCACTAAGAGGAAATCAGAGCGCTGAAGGGCAAGCATTCGTCCTTAGTCTTGAGGCGGCGTACCGGGACTACCTGAGCGAACTTAAAATATCTGAAATTCGAGTGGGAGGCGTTTTGAGTCCCAAGTGATTGTGATACGGCCTTTTTGAAGTTTATAGCTATTTATTTCCCCTAGTGAGTCCTTATTTATTTCGAGCGACCTCTCTAGACTCAACCTTGACGTACGAAGAAATAAGCGCATATACCCCTTTTCTGAAGCTTTGACGACTCGAAATGAATCATGATAGTCATTTAACGATATGACGATATCGATGTATAGTGTGTTATAAACCAACCCTTGTATAGTATTTTATCAGAACTGTGAGCATACATGAATCAACCATAGAGTCTGGCCTGATGATGGCTTCTCTTATGTTCATGTCTGTCTTGATTCCGAGTCGTTGGGAGTTTCGAGTTGGGTGTGTTCGCATAGAGCGAGCCTCTGTCGATGATGGGCTAGTTCCACATTTTGGACAGCCCAAGAAGGTATCGTTATGTGGGACAAGTAAGTCCTAGACATGTCGAGGGTGGTAATGGACGGTGTCCTGGATTGTAGCCACGCCATGTGATGACTGATCAAATAGCCACACTTTACGATTTCGTCTCACATGGATCAAGTAACAAGCAGATGCTCACGGTCGCGTAAAGTGCTTTATTTATGTCTGCATTCGATTGGTTAATCAAAAGTTAGATACGTCGAAATTGCTTATGGAACGTTTGAGGCTCAACTTCAGAAACCACTGTTTTGAATTCTGTTTTGAAAGTTAAGTGAGCGGAGAGTGCGCATTTTCAATCAAGAGTAGCGGTTCAATCAGAATATGGATATCAAAAATACCGGGTCTACCAATGTAAAGATACAAATAACTCTAGATTCACGGTTTTCATACGTAGTTGGCGAAGAAGGGTATGAGTGATTGGGCAAGGGTGTAGCTGAAGACCAGTTTCGGTCCGACAACGATAATCTGTGGGAGATAAGTGTAAGTGAGAAATTGTGGTTCGGTAAACAGAGTACCGACTTTTGGTGTGAGCCCCTTGAAGAACGCGGCTGGTCCCTCGTTCTTGAGGAGATCTCGAATAACGACTAGTCCTCCGTCCTGCAAGTGAGGCAACATCAGGACTGGTTAATCTTATAGGATGTGAGTCTTATTACCTTCGATTCGAAATTGGCGTTCTGGATGCGAGTCTTGACGACGTCAAGCGGAGCAGCGACGGTAATGCTGGCTACAGCGCCTGCGATGGATGCGATGAAATTTTGTGTCCAAGTAGCCTTGGAGTAATCCTCAATGTGTAAGACCTTTGATTTTGTGAACGATGAAGCCCCAAATAGCTAAAATACAAATGAGTTTAATAGCGTTCCAAGACAAGAACGAGAATCCCATGCATACCGCAAAGCTACCAGGCGCATTTCGGGCCATGGTCCATCCCCATCCACGATATAGCGCGAATCCCTCATCGGCAACAATCTTTAGGATGCCTCGACCTCGGAACGCTTCAGGGTTTACTTGTCGTTTGATCTTGAGAACGTCTAAGGGTAGTAGGACGACCTCGCCGATACCGGTCAGACTAGGCAAAGCATCATAAGCACGGAGATACGCTTGGCATGGAGAACATAATCCCACCTTCCGGCGCACGCATGCATCAGCATCTTTCCATTCTTTTCTCCAAGTGCCGAAGTAAAGTTCTCTTTGTAGCGCGAAGATATAAGGTCATTGAAGTACGGTTGGCCGCCGAACTTATATATCCGTTGGGACACCTGGATACAAATGGATTAGCTTGACACACTCAAACAGATCACCTGTACATACCTTGTACCCGGCCGCATATCCCAATCCAGGAAACAAGCTCAACATTTTCCGTGCTAGTGGAGCATTAGAATATTCGCGGAAGATGATGGGCGACAGTGTCGAAAAGTTAACCTGAGCAAGGGATGAGCATGCGTTTAGCGATGCATATGAGCTAGATTAGATACCTTGGCCTTGTTGCTCATCAGCCTCTTTGCAATAGTATCCACCGGGTGAAAGACCAGTAATTCCGCAACTCCTACAGCAGTGGGTCAAATACCGGTCGCGTGCGACTTGAGTCGGACTTGCCTGATGCTCCAGACCCAAGCACACGTGCCGTTCCGGACTCTTTGTGCTTGCCAGAAGATGGGACGGGCGACATAGTGACGGTAAGGGAGAATGTGGATGAGTCGAAGAGGCCAGGAAGAAAAGTCAAAAGTAAATCTAATCTCCGATTTTGCCGATAAGGGCGATCTTTTTGACCAAACATTGATCTTGGGTCACGTGCCCTCAATCCGGTTTGGCCGGCTCGTCCACCATTATCCTTCATACCGGATAGTGCGACCCATAGACACTTATATGAAGTATGCGGCATCTAGATAGATAAAGGATGTGAGATTGACGGGAAAGTTGGACTGGAGTACACCTGTGGGTCATAACCACAATGCTGAGAGTGAGTGGGGATGAGCATGATGAACAGAGCATTATGTGGGCCGCTCAGGTATCGGCAACTATTTATGACCTTTGACGAGTTCGTGGGCGCTTTCGAGGGCCAACGAACATACATAAGGATAAGCAAGGTAACGATAGAGGCTTTGATGACTAATGTCACTGATTCGCTCTTCCACATCAACTTACGTCATATATTAGCCAGCACCCCACGCTCCGCCACCACAACCCGCTTGAGGCGCCAACGCAACGCTCGCTCTCAGAACCTTTTAAACCCGCCAAGATAACAAATAATCTACACTGCTCACTTTGAAAGATGCACTCTGCCACTAAACTTCCAAGTGATAGCATACCCTCCTCACCATCGCTTTCGCTGGCGAACTTTGACTACGATTCGGACGTATCCGCCGAGCAAAAAAGTCATCACACGTAAGTAGTCTTTGTAGTTCACAACTATTGCCATGGAATAATATAATTATTTCTAGCTGTCCACCTCTCCCCTCTCCCCTTCCCGCTCGCGAGGCAAATGTGGCGAGCCCCTTTATCGTCCCCGATACACGCGAGGACTTAGCCACCAAGTCGGATATCACCGAACTGCGAACTCTAATTCGGCAACAAGTTGCTATAATAAGGAACCAGATATCTACAACGCCCGTGGTACAAGCACTGCCTCCCGAAGTTTCTGTTCCGGAGACGGCGTTCGCGGACACACTCCGGGCCGAACTCGCCCTCCAGATGGCAAAAGTCTCAGTACTAGAAGAAGAAGTTCGGAAACTGCGGGGGGAGAAACAAGCATTGCGCACGGAGCTGGAACGGGTTGAGAATGCCCAGCCGGTACACGCTCAGCTGAATGCTGCGAACTCTGAAATGCAGCGTTTGTATGTCGAGAGGCAGGGACTGTGGGACGAGAGGGCCGATCTTTGGAGGTATGGTTATTCGAGCTGATACAATCCTTGGTGCTAATGAATCTTAAACTGTAGGGAAAGGCAGTCGTTGTGGGACGAGAGGGGTGAGCTATGGAAGGAACGTGGGGAACTTTGGAAGGAGCGTGAGGAGCTTTGGGTTGTACGTGACAAGCTAGCGGAACAGGTTCAGTCATCGGCACAAGGGAATAGCAAACGGGAAACCTAACGGGCTGATTCGCCTTCCGTAACGCCTCGCTTCTTCAGCATCTGTAGCCGAGCGGCGAATGCAATCCTTATTGACAAATTTGAGATCTACCTCGTGTGTCAAGAAATCTAGACCTGTCCAAAAACGCTAAATGAGTAGATTGGTACCAAATTTGATTGATGAATGCTGTGTCCATACACGATTCAATGCCGTACTTTCAGGTAGATATACCTGTATTCGGTACATTTGAAGGCCAACCCATGGTTCGTGCATCTTGCACATTCTTCCGGCTCATTAAATCGCAGGAAGAGCTCAAGGAACTGGGTTGGTTATTACCTGGCACTCATTTTTGGAAAGTGGAATTATGCTCTTGCCTCGTGTTTGACGTGTATAAAACTTGACATGGCCCCATGAGTCGTTTCTCCTGGAAGCCCTTGTGTGTTTATCGGCCCGGCACTTGCGCGCCACTGGGTCAGCTCCATCCCCTCCGGCGCTCGGCGCTTGATTAGATCTACCCTGAGTGGCGCCTGTATGACTCAGCTCTTCCCACGCTTGTTCTTCCGTTGTTTATGACCGAAACCTGCTCTGACAGCCACCACGACACTGCTTGCGTCTACTTCAGTCACCCCAACGGTTGAATATCATGTCGCGGAACGATAAGAAGGAAAGAGGCATATCTATACTCGTAGCAGGTGAGGGGGGTCCACTTACTTGAAAGGGCTTAAAATCCTGTAGTAGAACGCTGATATATACTTGCCGCAACCAGACAGCAGCAGTGACGGTGGTCTCTCGACTGCTACCGTACTAGACCAAGTGATGAAGAAGATACAGATTAAAGAAGGATTGGGAGAACAACCGCTAGTCGAGGACCACTTCGATATCATCGCAGGTGCTGGCACTGGAGCGTAAGTAACTGCAACCTTCCTTTGTGCTCATTAACCGAAGCTTGCATAGCATCATCGCGACACTGGTAGGAAGACTGGGAATGACAACTAAACAGGCGGTAGCGACGTTTGCAAGACTGTCAAACGAGGGATTCTCGTACGAAAAACTAGTTGCGGCGCAGACGTTCAAGGCGTCGAAGCTAGAGAAGATAGTCAAGGATATCGTGCGTGAGAGGACAGGAAACGAAGATGAGCCAATGTTGTACCAAGATACAAACTCGAGGAGGTGCCGAGTGTAAGTGATTCTTTTGCCGCCATATTTAAGTCTATCAAGGCCAAGTCTGAATTTGTCTTGCTCGAAGGATGGTATTCGCGGCGTCAAAGCATAACATGAAATCTGGCACACGCACGATCATCCGCTCGTATCACACTTCCGCCAACCCGGCCCCCAACTGTACGATTTGGCAAGCGCTCCTAGCGGCCACCGCTCTCCCGGGAACGTTCGAGCTCACGAAGATTGCGGGGCAGGGCGATTTCTATTCCTTTGTAGACCTTGCGATGGGATGCGGTAACCTGATCAAGCATGTAGTCGCCGAAGTAAAGAGGATATACCCTAATCGACGCGTTACGGCCATCACGAGCATAGATACCGGGCCTCCTTGCACAATCCGAATCTCTGAGCCAAGTCCGCTTCAGCGGATCTTTCCTACAGAATTGATCGCCGCAACGAAGGATACCACGACCGACGACCAGAGAGCGGCGCAGGATATGAATATGCGGCCCCGAGGGGCTCGAGACGTGTACTTTCGGCTAAACATGGATGAAGGCATGCGGGGTGTTCGCCTCAGCGATCGGGATCAACTCGGGGAAGTACAGGCGCATACGCGGGTGCATATGAAAAAGGCGGAGACGAAAAAGCTGGTGAGGCGAGCAGTGGATGCGACGAGGGAGAGAAGGAGCGCTATCCCGATGGAGCATTTTGGTATGTATTGTGAATAGTCTCATCGTGGTCAGCTATACCTAAGGCTAAATACCTGCCAGATGGCGAGCTCCATATTTCCGCAGTGCGACAAGGGTTGGGAGTCAAGACATGCCCCGTGCCGGCATCTATATATACCGACCGGCCCAAGCCGGTTCAACTAGCAATCAACTATCTCACTGGTAACGCGGAAGAGCGACGTGTATTCGTGTTTCATGGTCTTGGTGGCTCCGGTAAGACCCAGTTAGCGCTACGAACCGTCGAGCGGACGCGAGATCACTGGTCGGACGTGATTTATGTTGACGCAACCTCCATTGAGACTCTGATGAGCACGCTCAGGCAGTTTGCTGTAGCGAGGGGCTTAGGCTATACCCACGAGGCGACGCTACTCTGGCTAAGCTTTCGCACTGAGCGTTGGCTGCTTGTTTTCGACAACGCCGACGATACTTCGCTGAATCTAGAGAGCTATTTCCCGAACGGAAGACATGGCAGGGTGCTCATAACAACACGTAATCAAGATATCGCAGTGTTGGCGGATGGTCCAGGCTCGGCCTATAACGTGTCTAGTATGGAGCCTGAGGAGTCGCTGCAGCTGCTCCTTACGGTAGCAGGCGTGAACATTCGTACACTTGCAGACGGCGAAAATAACACTGTGAACACTATAGTTCAGGTATGTTGCATTTCATGAGTAGCATACGCCGGTCTAATGCAACTCTCCGCGTATCAGGATCTGGGACATCTGGCTCTTGCTGTAGCGCACGCCGGCGCATACATCCGACGGACTTCGTGCAGTTTTGGTCGGTATCAGCAACTTTACAAAGCGAAACTACAGCAAATTTACAACGGATTGCCATTCGAAGATGAGGAGTTCAAAAAAACAGTTCACGCAACGTGGAAAAGGAGCTATGATGTGCTGAGCGAGTCTGCGCAGAAGCTTCTATGGCTGCTGGCATACTTGCAACGTGATAGAATCACTGTGGATATCTTTCTCCGTGCTGCAGCTCGAATGGAGACATTTAGGCTTACGTCCCCCCTAAATCGCGATGATCGAAGCGCGCTGGATAAGACTAAGTCATGCTTGAGCAACTTTCTCGACTCTGCTGGTGTATGGGACGGACTCGTATTCTCGTCGACAATGAGAGAGATTATGTCTTGTTCACTGATATCGTTTGGCCGAACTAACGAAACCTATGAGCTGCACCCACTGGTGCAGTATTGGATACGTACTGTTATACCGTGTTCGCCAGAGATGGCGCTTGCCCAGTCCACATTCCTGATCGCCTTATCGATTGACGAGGGCAAAGAGACGCGGGACTACGCCTTTCGTCGTTCGCTGGTGCTACATGTAAACTCACTGATGGAACGCCAAGAACGAATCGATCTAGCTAGCGCTGCGTGCTTTGGTATTGTCCTGAACGAAGCCGGGCAATATGGGAGAGCTGAACTACTATGGCCACGAGTGATGGAGGGGAAGAAAGAAGCCCTTGGCGATGAACACCCCGAAACCCTGTCCGCAATGAATGACCTAGCCAACACATACTGGTCCCGAGGTCGATATAAGCAGGCGGAGACTCTACAAGTGCAAGTGCTGGAGAAACACAAGCGAGTGTTTGGTGATGGAGATCCCACCACGCTAATTGTAATGGGCAACCTTGCTAGCACATATTCATATCGAGGTCTATACAAGGAAGCAGAGACTCTGCGGCTGCAGGCGCTGGAAGGACTCAAGCGAGCACCTGGTGGCAAACATATTGACACACTTTATGCACTGGGCGACCTCGCCCTTACACACTGGGACCAAGGTCTATACTACCAGGCGGAGACTCTGCAAGTGCAGGTGTTAGAGGGATGCAGGCGAGTGCTTGGTGTCGAACACCCCGACGTCCTCACCGCAACGAACGATCTCGCAACCACATACAGAAAGCAAGGTCGATACACGCAGGCGGAGACGCTGCAGACGCAGGTGCTGGAGAGAAGGAGACAAACACTTGGTGATGAACACCCCGACACCCTCACTGCAATGGACGGCCTTGCCCTCACGTACTCAGACCAAGGCCTATACCAGCAGGCGGAGACACTACAGGCGCAGGTACTAGAGGGAAGGAAGCGAGCACTTGGTGACGAACACCCTGAAACAATTTCTGCCCTGAGCAACCTTGCCAACACATACTCACATCAAGGCCTATATAGGCAGGCAGAGACACTACAGGTACAGGTGTTGGAGGGATACCAGCGAGCGCATGGCGGCGAACACCCCAATATTCTTACCGCGATGGGCAACCTAGCTGCCACGTACTCGGACCAAGGTCTACACAAGCAGGCAGAGGCTTTACAGGTGCAGGTACTGAAGGGATGCGGGCGAGTGCTTGGCAATGAACACCCCGACACACTCTCTGCAATGAACAACCTTGCTACCATATACTTGGATCAAGCTCTATTCCGGAAGGCAGAGACTCTACAGGCGCAGGTAGTAGAGGGAAGAAAACAGTGCTTAGGCGAATTACATCCTGATACACTGACTGCAATGAGTAATCTCGCCGTCACGTACTCTGAACTAGGTCAGCTTACTGCGCTTGTCAAAAGTTCGTGCGGGTCAGGGTTTTTACACCAAATAAATAGCGCAAACAGATATTTCGCCCAT